>JAECUM010031584.1:0-28700 GCA_016617855.1 Megalonaias nervosa | reverse complement strand
TTTTACAGGAAAATGTTTATGCTTGCGAACTCTACCGAGGACGCTTGAAACGCAAACTTTTACCGACTTGGAACGTACTAAAAAATAAATGTGCTTCATCATTCGTTACGTGATTGTGCTATTTTTTTCTACAAAATTATTGAATATTTTAAAGCTGTGTGCATATCTTATATGGAATTACTTGTATTTTGGATTCAATGTATGTGACACGATTCGCGGGTGAGTACATGGTGTTGATACTTTATTAATTGCTATACATTAGACATGTATGTATAAATAGTATACACGTATATGTACCATTGCATGATTTTCTGAATGAAGTAAAATATTATATATGCCTTCAATGTTTTCACTACATGTGTATTTCTCATTTAATATGCATCAATTTAAGATGATAACTGTGCCAATGGAGCACATATTTTTGTACCCGCGTTTATTACCTACACCCCCACCCCCCTCGCACATTTTTTCGGGTACATGCATCATTTTCTTCAGCTAACTGACCTGGTTGCTTATAACATGGTCCGGTCTATAACACGGTCGGGTTCTATGGCTCCCAACTACAGTGTTATAGCGCGGTCACACTGTACTGACAAAACAGATTTTGGAAAAAATGAATAAAAAGTCAAAATTTAATAAAAGAAAAGTGACATAAGTCTTTAAGGTTATGAATACTGGAAATTAAACATTCCTTTTTTCATTCAAAATTTTTAAATTAGATCTGTGACAAAATTTACCCAGAATCACACAATGAAGGGCACAGTAATGAAGAAGTGCTGTATCTGATCGAGTGGTATCAATATTCATTTCTTAAATAACTAAGCAGAGCAAGGTCCAAGATGTGACATATATACATGGACTAAGATAAACATGTCTACTTGCTACACCTTCACTAAATGTATCTGGGGAAAACCTGACTGGGGAAAGTGTAGATCTAGTAAATGTAGCTGGGGAAAACTTATTCGGAAACATGTGTGCTAGTAAATGTAGCTGAGGACATGTATGCAAGTAAATATTTCTGGGGACAACTTAACTGGGTAAATGTAGGTGGGGACAACATTACTGGGAAATGTGTGTTAGTAAATGCAAGTGGGAACAGCTTGATTGGGAAATGTGTGCTCATAAATATAGCTGGGGACAACCTGACTGAAAAACATGTAGGCTAGTGTATATAGGTGGGGACACCATGACTGGGAAACATGTAGACTAGGCAAGAAAGGTGGGGACACCCTGACTGGGAAACATGTAGACTAGGCAAGGTGGGGACGCCCTGACTGGGAAACATGGACTAGTGAAAAAGTAGTGTTTCTTTCAGTAGCTCTAACACTGCCTTGGTGGGCAGAACAATGTTGTGTGAGCAATTTGGCAAGATTGATTGTCAGGTTGGGCCAGCATAATGCTTGAGTAGTCATGGAAAATTGAAGTACAGTACATCACAATAGAGGTGAAGTTGTGGCTCATTTTTGTTTTGGCAGCATTACCAGATAAGGAGATACACTCTATGCAGCTTTGCGAAATCTTTGAATTTGAAGAGTTGTCTTGAAGACACTTTGAATTTTGCAAAAATTGCCTTTATCCTTGAAAACTCCTTTAATTTGTTTGAAAATGTCATTAATTTTCTCCAAAACTCTTTTTTTGGACAAATTTCAAAACATTAAAACTAAATAAAATATGTAACTTTTGAAGTTTTGTTATTTACGTAATTTCCAAAAATAATGAATAATATGATAGGATAAAATTGGATAGATTTTTAAAAAAAAAAAACACACAACATGAGTAGTTACCAGATGGAGTAGTGTTCCTTTTACTTGTAGTGGCATGCTAATAAGTTATTGTGATCCACTGAGCAAGTAAGTGGAATAGTTTCCAGTCTTGTCTTGACTGCATTAGTAGACATTGGAATGGTTTAAAGTCTTGTCTTCACAGCATTTGGAGATAGTGGAATGGTTTCTAGTCTTGTCTTGACAGCATTAGGAGATAGTGGAATGGTTTTCAGTCTTCTCTTGTCAGCATTTGGAGATAGTGAAACAAATGTATCACATTCTGGTGACAACAGTGTCCTACTTATTATCATAACAGTGTTAACTGTGTCATCAGATATTTACAGTCATGTATCATTGATTGTAGCTCATTTCATAGTTAGGTAGGCTGTTCAACGATAATAATGACTTCCTCCAAATTTTACAAAAGGAAAATAGAGAATTAGTATAAAATGGCCTATAACAAGCAAAGTGGGAAGTCTTAAAGCAGACTTTTTCGTTTAACAGTGCCTCTACTAAACTCAATCTGGGCTTCCAAATTCTTTTTTCCTGATAGCCCAACTACTGCATGATTTGAAATTAGTTGGACCTTAATTTTCAACTTTTATTCAACTTTTATTATATACATTTTTGTTCTTTAGTCACAGCATTATTTCAGGCCAAAGAGAAGCTGACAGCCATTGAGCAAGCCAACAACAGGAAGATCTTGTCAGAAGAACTGATCAGATATGCACACAGAATCAGCGCCAGCAATGCTGTTGCTGCCCCACCCACATGGGCACCAGGCGAGTTATCTGTTTTAAATCAAAAATACCATAAGTGTTTGATTAGACTATTTCAGATATTGTCAGATATATTCCATTTAGACACCAGAATGTAGCATGTGTTACACAACTACCATCTTTACCATAATTAATGTCCAAAACGTAGGGTTGGGGTTAGGGCTATTCCAGTAAAACATATATCCCCCCCCCCCCAGGGACGGCACTTCAAATAAACTTCTGCAGGAGGTTGTGTTTCAGACTATTTTGATTCTGACAGTGGAAGGTTGATTAGGAAAATCACTTCTGTTGTGGGTTGTGTTAACAAAATGAGAAATCGCTAGTTGGATTGTCAAAACAAAAACGAATATATATTTAAATTCGCATTTAACCCCATCCTAGTGGTCTAACGTGAATAAAACATTGGGTCAGAAAATGATATCAGTACACGCGAGTGCACCTAATTTGTACGAATTCATGTACTTTTAAAACAGTGATACCCGTTCCGCAGATTACATCAACGTCGTGGATATAAAACGTGCTTTGCGCGGTATACAATTTTTATTCAATTTTTAACTTAAAAGTGCATTTTGCCACGTAATTCGCGCTACCAGTGGCAGTATTGGAGCGTTTGATGCAACATCCAGATTCAGGAAGGCAAAAGTTAAAATAGTTGGATACTTCGGTTCGACATGAATGGCTGTTAAACTAAATTTGATTGGTTCATTGGGCTCTGAAACAAGCATTTTATGGTAGTTTAACCTTACTTTCATCATAGAAGTTTTTCATATTTGTGTTTCAAATAAGGGCCGCACAGGAAACCAAAATGGCTGAATCACAACAGGGTTTGTCGTCAGACGACGTTTTCAGTCGGCAAATACTGGCTGGTGATAGCTATAATGACAATGAATTTCATGTATATCAGGCGGTTGGACATTTGGAAAATATCACTGGAAATACCAGTGTGTGATTTTGAGCTAAAAATTGATGTTGAGCGCGAGTCCGATGTACGTATTGGATGGACAGGATGCCGGTTATATTTATTCAAGATACCCATGTCTGAACAAGCAGACTATGGGAATGTTGGACTTAAAACCCTAATACAGCATTATGGAAGATAAAAATGATCTGGCATAAGAGGCAGCAAAGCACTGATTCAAGGAAGTGAATCTTTGGCAGAGTTCATGTTAGTGAAAACTTTTCTTTTTGGAGCACAGATATCAAAGAGAGAATACCCATCGGGCCTTATCCGTGAGATGTTGAAAATTGCACAACCATAAAGAACAGTGACTTGTTCAAGCTAGTTATGCATATGCGTTTCAGACAGCAGGCAATGAAAGGGAGTTCTCAGCACAGAATAATATTCGTACACAGAGGAGGAGGATCATATTAAATTCAGAAACAATCAACAGATTAATGCTCATAGAATCCCCATACAACATAATTGTGTGTAGACCTCTAGTTGGCAGAACCACTATGGCATCAAAAGAATAACGAGACTAACTTTCATATCATGCAGATGTATTACCAAATGAAGTACATGCTCTCTATGTGCAAAACTTGAATGACACTAAACGTAAGAAACTGACTGAAATGTGTAAACTCAAAGCAAGATGGATAAAATTTCTTTCTGTTTGTGTTTGGTTATTCCTGTGTATATTTTGAGGATGTTGATATTTTCTGCAGACCTTTTGGCACTTAGTTCACAAGCCATCATTTGGTATTTGTATTACAAATTGGATTACTATTACCTACTACACAGCATTTTGAAGCAGTGTCATTAACTGATGATCAAATTGATGAAAAAAATACTTCATGTCATTCTGATATAGAGATTCTTTACTACACTACTAATCTGTTCATCCTGATTCTTTTTTACCATCTCCTCTAGTTTTACTGGTACCAATACTTTTGATAAAATTGTAACTTCTATTTTCTTACAATTTAAATATTAGTGATCATGTATTATTGTCAAAAGGTAAAATGTGCTTAGTTTTGCTGTAAAATCTAAAACTGTTAATTAGCAAGGGACTAAAGTAAAAAGTGGGTCAACTTCACGTGTGCAAAAAATATTACCATATTACAGAGTGTTGTTAGAAACAACAGAATAGTTGTACGAAATGTATTTTCCAAAGTTATAGAACCAGCACTCGTATTGTAACCACATATTCCATTTAAATAATACTATCATTATTTCTGCATATTCCTATCATTTTTTCCCAAGCGGTATTAATTTCCTGATCTGATGTTGTTCGTTTCTTGTGCAATTTTTACACATCAAGAATTCTCAGTATCATTAAAAAACAATGTAATCTGCTCCAAATTAAGTTGTTTGAGAAGAAATTCATTTTTTAACCCAAATATCACTGAAGCTATGAGCTCTTGCATTAAAGTCTCACATTAAATAACATTTAAAGTAGCCATGATAGTAATTTAGGATGCAAGTGTTCTAATTTCACCTTTGGTATATTCAGATCTTGAATGTGATTTAGGAACATGGCTCCAAAATAAACACATCAGTTTTAGAACCTGTTCATTGACTATAAATCAAGTATATAATCCGAGTCCAACTGAATTGTTAGAAAAATTTTAATTCTTTTGACAACATCGTAATTAACTGTCAAATATGGAGTAAGCCTATGGTCTTTCTGCCATCCCTACCAAGACCCCACCACAACCACGTGACCATTCCCAATGACATCACAGTAATAATTGCTATACAACTAGAGATGACATCTCTTTGAGTACTTTGATTTCAGTAGAGCCTTAACAGAGTGGAACAGTAAGAAAGAGTGACAGATATTTAAGTCTTACGGAGATATTTTAAAATGGCTATTTCTCCCAAAACCACTTCCTCATTGAAGATCGGACACACACAAAGCTTAGATTAAATCCTGAAATCCTGGCAGCATCCCTGCAGGGGAGATAACTTGACTATTTTATTTGATTTTATTGGTCTCTGGTTATCCCATGGTATTTCTGTTACTTGAACATTATCTTATAGTGTGTCCAGTCAGCATGGTCGAAAAAGGCATACAACCAGTGAGAGTTGTTGAAGGACTCACATTACTACAGATATGAAAGAACGAAAACCATACTATAAATCAGTGGAGATAAAATAGAGTATACATGGTTTGACTGTCCCTGATTGGTTGATAATGAAAGTAAAAAGTAAGAATTTGGTAAAAAGAATCTTTTGAGAACTTGTCCTACTTGTAACTGAAAAAAGTCAGGGACATTATTTTATTAACATAATTTCTGTCCCTTTACAGACCCGAGTTTGGAAGACTCATTACTGAAATAAGCACCTGACTCTTTGGTGTAGTATTGAAAGCACACATTTCACATTTGTGTAGATCCAGAAAATGGTGCAAATGTTATGGTTTTCTTTTCACAAAAGCTATCATTATAGATGTGTCTATACTGATACAAATTTGATCATGAGCACTCAAAATTTTAAGTTATTGAATTTTAATATCATGGTCTTTGCACAGGTTTACAGTGGGAACTAAATTAGTACAGCGAGTCTTGAACTCATTCAGTTTTGTGCAGAAACATGGAATATAAGCTGAATACATTCAGAAATGTAGAGGTTTTCTATCTTGGATTTAGTCTCAACGTTGCATTTCACATTGATATGCATATTCACAAACAATTAGTATAGTAGTAGGAAAAGTGACAAATTTAGATACATATCATAAACATGACAAACATTATGTGGGTAAAATGTAATAAGAACAGGCTGGAATGGAGAAGTATAATAACAACAATAATGAGTAGAAGTGTGCCTCTTTTTTAATGGGTGCAACATTATTTTCTCAGCTTCAGTAAGAAATTACATCACAGGGAAGACAATAAAGGATGTATAGTTAACAAAACCATGTGAATTTAGCTACTCAAATCGATTTTAACCTTCTAGTTATATCTGTTCTGGTCTGTTTCTGTCCATTCTGGTAATTATGTCCACAGAATTAGTATGGTTGGAACAAAATTTGGCAAATTTAAAGATTGAAAAATCTGTTTGTCAGATTATGATTAGACACTGTACTTCTGCCTGAGAGATGTAAATAATTTCATATCTTGGCTTGTTGATTCTGGTTGTTGCTCAGTTCAAATGCATCATTGAAAAACACATGCATTCTCATACTTTCTTACAAATATTTATTACAGATGCACATCTCCAGATATCGGTGAATATAACTTGAATAAGTTATAACAGTTCTGGTTGGAACAATGGACATTGTTAGAGAAACTTTAAGTGAGCTAAAATGTAAACTTTTCGGCAGCATGTGATGCAGATTGCTCAAGACTTCTCCATCTCATATGCTCACTATGAAAAATCCATTTGTACCAACTGATAGTACCTTTGCTGCTGTTGCCACAGTTGATTAGTTGGTTGATTTAGTTTGGTTTGGTTTGTTTTTTTGGGGGGAGGGGTTCAACAGTATATTAGGTGGAGGAAGAACCCCGAAAGACTACCAACCCAAACAGGTTGATCTGTGACAAATACACACTCTGTGAGATGTGCAAGTGATCTGTAAAATCAAGCACCTTAGTACATTAGGGCACATGGAGCCTCTGTTGATTTGATGTTTATCTCCAACAGCCGAAGTCATTTAGACATGAGATCTCCGGTTTCGGTAGATCATTATGGCCTTTACACCATTTTCAGATGAAGAGAATCTATATATGGTAGCCAGTTTTACTGCTGAAGAAAATCCAAGTACTTTTGAGACACCAAACACCACTTATGTAGAACCACTGACCTTCCACAAGTAACTGGCAACATTCTCATTTACACATTGGAGGCAAGTAATCACATGACAAGCATCTTGTACCACTTGGCCATGGAAGCCCCTCAGATCTGTATCACAATACAAGTATCTTATACACTGCCATGAAAGCCCCTCAGACCATAGGTATAGGTCTCGTATGAAAGACTAGAAGTGGGAGATAGAACCTGTGACAACTGGATTAAAAGTGCAGAATGTTACTGTTAGGCCATCAGTGATGATGATGCTGTTGACAATACAATTAACTGCAACGACATTGATTTTACAAGTACTCTGGGAAAAAATGATTCCTTGACTTTCATCCATTTTTTAAAATCTAATTTATGATATAAAAATGTTTGACTTGCTATATTTCTGTTTTCTTAAACTTTATATTAGTCTTGCAACAAGACATAAAAATAAGATGTCGGTAACTGAAATATGTGTTCTTACAAGAAATGATATAGTGTAAAAGTAGGCAGAAATAATGCGACATCGCTTTCACAGGCATTAATGATTTTTTCTGACAAATCATGTATTAAAAGTTTACCAAAAACATTTATTGAAAAAAATAATAACAAGGGAATCAGCATCTGACCACACATTTAAAGCAATTAACTATTATTCTAATCAAAAGCAGCATGCCTGAGAACAAAGAAAAATAGCAAAACATAGTGATCACTTTAGTAAACACACAGTTTAGTAAGGATACAAATTCATGATTTCTGTATTAGAATAGAAATCCTTAATATAAAATCTATATTCATGGACATTAAATTAGTAGGTATTAAGGGACTGATCAATGACATCTACAAATGATAAGCCACCAAGAAAATTTGTTAATTCACAGTATTAGAGACATACGTGGCTGACAGACAAACAAACAAAAGGACAAAAGATTGATCATAATGAATGAATACAAATAAAAATATGCAGCAGATTATATGATCTATAAGAATTCAGTATATTACCTCCAGCCAGCTGTAATTTAAATCGCTTCTGTCCCCAACCCAATATTAAAATCGTTTCTACCACCCACTAACCATTAGCCAGAAATTATGTTAAAAAAAATATGCTTCTGTAGGGGGCAGTGTTTTTCGATTAAAACATATCTGACGGTGGATCTTAATTTTTCTAAATTGCTTCTGTTGTGGGTTGGTTGAATTGGAAAGTACCTTCCCCCCGGGGGGGGGGGGGTATATGTTTTACTGGAACAGTCCTTAGGGTTTTGCAAGATTGACCCCAAATTTTGTTTCTGGAGGCTAATGATTTACAATTTGTTTTGTAACATAGATGACAAAACAAACAGTCTTTGTAATCTCTTTCTCTTGCTTGAATCTGAAAGTGAAACAGCTTTCAGTGATAAATACAAAATGTCATTAACCTAGATGGACGAACAGTATTTTGATTCTAATTAATGGAATGTTTTTTTCAAAATTCTGAATGTCAGGTGTATGTAATTGTATATATAAAATTCATCATCAGCTAAACAGATTTTTGTTCTTTCTTGGAATTGATAATGATGTCCATTGGATGGTGAAACTGATGCATTCATTGTGTACATCTCTTTTGGTATGTTTCTATAACACATATTTCAAGACTAAAATACAACACAGAGGGACCATCCATCCTAAACAGAAGAGCCATGGCACAGCTCGCATAGAATGGATTAATTGTTTTCCATGTTCAGTTAAAGGATATTAGGAATTAGACTTTATGCACACTAGATGTATCAATTTATCTCTTCCTTTTTTTTAAATGGTGTGCTTTATCTACAGTGAAATTAAAATTATAAATTCAAAATGGATGCCATTACCACAAACAGTACAAATTTATCTTCTATCATATCTGTGTTAGCATGAAAATAATACATGATATAAACTCTACAAATTATAATTTTCTGAAATTTTTCCGCAGGAATATGGCTAAATGACAACTTTTGAGTCTCTTGTTGGCAGTGTACACTGTCATGTTTCATAGCTCTGATGGACATAAACTTGTGAGATGGCCTGTCATCTGTCCATTTGTTGGCACAAGATTTTTATGGCTGCTTTTCCTATACTATTTGGAGGATTGCCACGAAACTGTACATACACATTCATCCCATGGTCTAGTTGGTCCTAATTGAAAATGATGCTGCTAGGACATTCAGTATAGCCACCACTGCAGCCATATTAAAAATCTTGTCATTGCTACACCTTGTGAATGGAAACTGGTATTGACCTGACGTTTTCAGCAAAAGATTTCGCACAATGACAGGTTTGTCCTGATTTACAATGGTGTTGATTTGAGGTCCAATATGGTCACCACAGTGGTCATATTGAAAATCTTCTTACCACTACTCTGCCTGAATGGGCAGTCATGGTATTATCACCAGAAGACTTATGATGTCCAGTAAGTCCTTTTTGAAAATAGTACCTATCTGATGCTTAATTTGGCTGCAATTCTTGTTATCACTAATTCTTCTGACTAAATGGTCATATCAAAATCGAGTTGTGACTGAAAGACTTCTTATAATGTTCTGTTGATGGTGATGATCTGACAACCAGTATGTGGCCATCTTGCAAATCTTGTTTTCCTTATTCCTATTAAATGGAAAGTCAATTTGACATGGGTTTTCATTACTAGAGTTATTCTGATGTCTAGTTGGTCTTAAAAGAAAATGACCAACCCTCAATATGGTCACCATGGTGGGTATTTTGAAAATATTGCTATCTCTACTCCTTTCAGATGGATGGCTATATCAATATAGCTTTCTGCCTTTAGACCTCTTATGATGCCTAGTTGGTCCTAAATGAAAATCTTTCCAGTAGTACATCCAGTATGGTTGCCATGGTAACTGTCTTGAAAATCGTTGTCACCACTCCCCTTGGCTAGGGTGGCGCTCTACAGTTTCGTATTTTGCATAGGGTTAGAATTTTAAAGAAAAAGAATTTCCCCGGGTTTCCTCACTGGTTATACTGGCTATTTTAAAAAGACCTTGTATATCTTAGGTATTGTTCAAAGAATCTTTAATTCCCTTTATTTTGGTGTATGATTTATGGGTGTAATATGGGTTATAGAGTATACAGCTTGGCCTTACTCCAGATGTGCACCTTTCAAAAAAGTGCTAGCTCCACTTGGTCATTTTCACTTCATGAACTTCAGAGGTAAATTGTAAGAAAAGGAGCTGATAACTTTTTTCACATTTTATATATTTGGTAATTCTTTCCTTGCACTTTTAGAAGCTGGTATTGTCTAGTCTGGCAAAATTCATTTTCCCTATTTTAATAGCTGCTAAGGATAGTGTACTTTAGACAAATTCAGGCTGAATATTGGACCACAAGGGAGCAGTCATTTTAGTTAGAAGTGTGCTAAGATCATTTACAATCACCAAAAGTACAATATCCAAAGAAATGTCAGCCACATTACATCAAAGTAGCATAGAGGTATGCCAACATTCTCTCCACTGTGCATGTTTTAAATGCAAACAACTTCACCTTACATACGTCACTCTCTCAAAAGTACATAATAACTGGTGAGCGCCCACTAGATGATCATTACGACATCGAATATGTCCACTACAGCAACTAATTTGAAAATCATGTTGTTGCTGAAGAATATCAGAGATGGTTTCAGCACTCAGCCGGTAAAAGGAAGAAATGGTCTTATATTGAATTCTTATCACCCAGTAAAGCATCAGTCCCTTTGAGGGTCTCTTGTTATTTTTCAATTGCTGTATTAAATCAGATCATCTTTGTTTCTTTATGCAAACTGTAGCAGGTCTTATGAGTTTCACAAAGTTAGGATCATGAATGAAATTACTAATCATGATTGTCAAAAATCTTTCGGTGCATTCTTAAAAAGTTTGAGAAAAGAAACTTAGGGCATCCAAAAAGTTGTGGTGTCAGAAGAGTTAGAATAAATATAATTTCCACTTTCTTGTGAATAGTTGACATCTGAATTTTAAGATGGCCAGATAAAAGGGAGATAATTCATGTCCCCACTGCTTGCAGCAGAAACATCTCGATTTAGACACTCAATCCATCCAGACATCTGTACATCCATCCATACAACTGTTCAGACGTCCACTCAGCTATATATCCTGACATCAACACATCCATCCATGCATCCATTTATTCAAACATCTGTACATCCATCCATCTGTTCAGACATTATTATGTCCATCTATATATGCATCTCTTCAGACATCTGTACATCCAACCATACATCTGTCCTCACAACAGTACATCCATCCATCCATACATCTGTCCAGACATCAGAATATCCATCTGTCCAGACATCAGTACATCCATCCATACAGACATCTGTTAGTCCATCCATGCATTTTTCCAGACATTAGTACATCCATCCATCCATACATATGTCCCAACATCAGTACATCCATCCATACATCCATCTGTTAAGACATCTGTACGTCCATGCATACATTTGTCCCGACATCAGTACATCCATCCATCTATCCAGACATCAGTACATCCATCATCCATCTGTCCAGACGTCAGTATATTCATCCATACATCCATCTGTTCAGAAATCTATAAGTCCATCCAAACATCAATCTGTTCAGACATTTGTACATCCATCCACACATCCATCTGTTCAGACATATTTACATCTATCCATACATCCATATGTACATCCATCTATATATCTGTCCAGACATCTTTACATCCATCCATACATCTACCCAGATATCTCTATGCCTATCTGTTTTGACATCAGTACATCAATCCGTACATTCATTTTTTGAAAGAATATTGCTAACAGAATTATGCAAAAGCTACTTGCAGCATTGATTCAAAAATTAGTGTAAAAAAGTTAAAGTAGCAAATTTAGTATGCCAGCTACATGTAATACGTTCAGCTTAATAAGCAATTTAAAATTTTACGTCTGTGTCATTCTACGTGATCCAAGAAGGCCCTACCCTACAGACTTTGAGATGCGGAGTGGATGTTTGGCCAAAATGAGTGACATTCCATGTAGCACTCAGACCTCTCAAACACAGGGAACATATACAGACTCAACTTCAACAAGACAGTCTTCAGTACAAATGTCAGGTAAGTACAATACTGTGGGAATACTGCAAAATTTCCTTTCCACTATATGGCCTTATCTGGAATATTGCCCAGGGTGAGACGAAATTATCAGGAGTTGATAAATTTACACTCCACGATTTAATTGATCGGAGTTAATTGACATTTTGTAATCATTTCTCTCAAGATGAACACTAAATGTAATGTTAAATCATCCTTACGTTTGGAGACATTATAAGAAAATCTGTCAGGGAATAAGCTGTTTGTAAGAGACTCAGCAAGCATTATACCTGATACAGATCTCACCTCCTTGTGATGGATTTCTCCTTCATGGACGCATACTTTGTGAAGGAATTTTTTTATCGATCCTATTACGGCTATATAAAAATAATACCATTGCCTCAGTGGCAAGTCTCTTTGCATTTTAAAGCTTAGATGTCCAATTGTTTTCACACATACTATTGTTAAAGTAATCACTACACAGGTAAGGACATCCTGTACATGAGATAAAGCAAGGGATATCAGCCTTCACTGTATGGATAAATTAAGTTGTACATTACAAGGGGCATTTCCTATTTCATGCCACAGGGTTTGCAGTCCTTGACTGTTTGCCTTGGTAAAACTCTAGTCATTCAAGACACAGGTGCACAGAACCCGAAAATAGAACATTAACACAGAGCTTCAAAATAGAGCTTGCAATAAACAGCTTGCTTTAGTGTGTGCATGTGCAAGGATCATAAAATAGTATGGTTTATAAAGCACACTTTTCCATGTTTTGAATGTACTTTGAGTAACAACACCATCTTGGAGACAAAACCCATTTTAGTTATAAGGTAAGGGTATACACTAGACACGGACAGTTAACCCAACTTTAAGCTTACCAGAACTTAAAATGTAGGAACAGTGAAATTCTTCATCCAGATACGTGACAGTGCAATGAAATGTAACAGAAATCTTGAAGAAAATATCCTTGAAGAAAGAATCGTACAACAGAAAGCAGCATAAATTTTTTATAAATATATTTTTATACCATATATACTCATGTATAAGCCAAATAATTTGGAAAAAAATAAAATCCTGGAAGGAAGGGGGTGTGTCAGCTTACGCACTGGACTAGGTCTAAACATGAATATTTTAAAAAGTTTTTTTGTTGTCGTATAACTTACATATTCTTGAAAGAATTATAATAATAAAGGCTAAAATTCAGAATAAAGATCAACTAAGATCATTATTGATCTATTTTAGTTTTGTGTTTCAGCTGAACAAAATTATAGAAATTAAACTTTCCACACATTGAATAGCTGGTAGTTACAGCATTCCCCTTTGTTTATAATGGCAGATTTTTGTTTTTCGACAGCAATCCAGGTCAGTTAATCATTAACACGCTGAAACTGGCTTGGGTTAAGAGAGAATTTTGCCTGGTTGCTATACCAGTGCTTTGATGAATAATTGCCTTTTACTCTATAATATTAGCAGAGTTACTATAGCTGTGTAAAATGGGGTGTAAGGTCACTTACATCAAACTGCAACTCAGTTTTTACAGTATTACAATAATTCTGGAAGCATTATTTCTGAACTTCATTAATATATATTGGAGATATTGTCTAATTTTAGTGCATTGGATCGTCTCATTTGAATCCAAGGGATTTACTTTATTTAGCAAAAAGGACTTCATTCAGCCCAAGTTCAAACCTTCAATGTACATGTAGTGGTGCCATGTAAGTATACGCACTAGCCTAAATGCAAGCTCTGAACCAAATCCTATTGTTATTCATTGTTGTCATACTGGGATTGCAGTTTATTGAGTTAGCTATGACCAATTTCAGGGCAAAATAAAAACGTATTCACTAGTGCATTGATACAAAATTCTGATGCAATAATGCATAAACAAATAATATTTTACTAGAGTAAAAAGGGAGAGGTTACTGTTACAGCAGCCTGCGAATGCTCAGTTCTTGTCACTGTCTTATCAAATCATACACAGTTGTAAATTAGGCAGAAATTTTAAGACAACAGAAAAGTAAATAAATTATTGACTTTTATAACAAATTATATTAACTTATAACATCTCCATGTAATATCCATACAAGCCAATCCCAAGATATGAATAGGTATAATTTTTGCTAATATAAGTTTGCCTAAATAAATGCATTTAGAACTTACCACATGCATCTTATGATGTTGTCTCAGACTTATGGGTCAGCATATGCATGGGCATGCACTTTTAATGTGTTTACTTATTTAATTTGGGTGTTGGTTTATACACAGACAAGCTTGTGCACAAGTACATATGGTATGTGATGTAATTCATCTTTAGTTTTGTCAACTGTTTATTTGACATGACATTTGCATAAACAAGTTGATGACATCCTTTAAAATTAAACTGGCTATAATGCTTTATTAGATATTTTCAATGGAGCCAGATTAAGTTTAATTGATTAGTCGAGACCATGCTTCTTTTAACAGTCCACTACTTAAAGATATTCATTTGTCAAGCTAGCATCAGTGAATGACATGCCATTGCAGTCAAGTTGGCAGCATCCGCAGTCATCGTAAGGTTTCCAAAAAACATTTATGATACATAACAGTAAATATTGCAGATGAAACCTTATAAGCTGTGAATGGTTAATTATCAGCCGATTTCTGCTTCTGTAATTTTTCAGATCACAAGTTACAGACACAGTCTTCGCACCATTCTACGTCTTCATTGTCATGGCAACCCTCAAGTGACAATGCAGTCGGTCACTTGGTCTCCGGAAGTCATCACTCGATATCGGATATGAGGGGCCATAATAAAGATAATGAAGAAGTGGAACTCATGTCTAGTGACTCGTCTAGTAGTTCTTCAAGTGACGAATAAAACATTTTGCAGAACTAGCTTTTCTTTGTTGATGTAAATGTGTTTAGAATAAGGTTGAAAATAATTTTTTGCACTGGTCCTACGCCGGAAGAGTTTATTTGAATGGCTTGATATCTGTTCATCCATTAGCACAAGTTATCATTACTTCTCATAAATGTCTTGGAGAATTGCAAAGAAATTTTTAGAGATGATGATCCCAAAGTCTGGTTGGTTCCAAATTAAAATGGTGCCAGTCAGATTAAAATCATGTTATCACTACTCATTCTCAGTGTAGGGTCATATCAGCATGGGGTTTTTGTTGAAGTACTTAATGTGATATCTAGTTGACCTGTAATGAAATGGATTCCAATCTATGTCCAAGATGGCACTACAGTAGCCATCTTAAAAATCTTATCACAACTCCTCCATAATGGATGGTCATATTAGCATCGGCTTCTCACTGACTTCTTGTGATGTCTAGTTGATCCTGCTTGAGAATGCTACCAATCTGACATCCAATATGGCCACCACAGGAGCCAACTTGAAAGTCTTGTTAGTATTAGTCCTTCAAAATATATCAACATGGCGTTTTCATCCAAAGACTTCTCACTGAATCTTATTGGTCATCAGTGAAAATTATTCTGATCTGACATGCAATAAGGCCAACAAAATAGCCACCTTTGGAATCTTTTTATCACTACTCCTCCCAAATGGAAAGTCATATCAACATTTGCTTTTCAGCAGAAGACTTCTTATGGTGTGGTGAGATGCATCCAGATTAACCTTTGAACAAATAACTTAAAATACAAGTCTGAAAATTTGGTGACAGTGACCTAGTTTTGCTTACTCTCCTTGAGATGAAACCACATACCAGTTGTCATGTTTAGGAGAAATAAAGTCCAAGACACTGAGACCATAATGTTACACTTGCATCAAAATTGGGTCACAGCTAGAGTAGAAATTAGGATTTTTTCACTGATCCATAGCATGTCTATAACAACGTTTTAATGTATGTGCCTTAACTTCTCTGATCCTGTTAAAATCAAACAAAAGCCAGTTCAGTTTCTGATTCGAAATGTATTTTTTATTTTTATGAATTCAAATACAAAAAAAAACTATTTCACAAGGAGAGTCATGCAGTAGACATTCAGAATTCATTTTTATTGTCTGTATCTGAGAAGGTAACTTACATTATGCAAGTCCAGGGTCAAGCAAAGAACATTTTTACAACCATCCATGAATGAAATATCCCATTCACTTCTCATATTTCTCAGAATACTCTGTGCAGAAATAGCACAACATCTTTTTCTCGGTCATATTTCTGCTATTAGTGTTCATTTATCCAGGAATTCTGGTATGTTTTCACTCTCTGAATTATATTTATGATCTCGTTTTCTTCTCATTGTCGAATTTCTGAAGTTTAGTCAGCTGTGCACCTTGTAAGAAATTCCACATGTCCCCAATGTCACCTTGAAAGACAGTGACTCTTTATCAACATGAATCTAAAATTAAAACTTTTAATTTACAATTTTGCATTATTCCTCAAGTCTGACAAAACAACTTCATCAAAATGGCCTTGTTTTGGTACTAGCCTTAAATGTGTGGTTTCATATCGCTGGTCGATAGAAACCTTTTGCAGATCAAAACAGTTGCAAATAATTATAAAATTTATGCTGTTGTAGATTAAAAAAATCCAGTTTGCAATTTTGTGATAGAGCACGATGACGTGTCGCTTCATTGGATCAACAATGAGATAGCAGAAGTTCTGTTCGTGTTCACGGTCTGCTGGATAATAAACAATATCATCTTTGTCATGAAATAAGTAAAACAATAAATGCAAGAAGAATTTCAAGATTATGCTATTATAACAGGCAAACTACATCGATCTCTCAATAAAGCAATCTGTCGGAAAAACTCAGGTTTATAGGATTCGTAAAGTTTTACATGTCATTTGAATGCATATCCATAAGGAAAACAGGCGACCAGGCCATGTGTATTGTGAGGTTATTAAGGTGTTTTGGTTAAAACAATATTTAAAAATTCTTTGTATTACAACTCTACAGCTTTCCAAAATAAAATTTATAATTTGTTGAAATGGGCTTACTGTATTTGATCCAATATCTGCACTCTCCACCTTACAAATTAATTCTGTAGGTAAATTTTATGAAGTGAATCTGATCATAATAACCAATCATGTCATACAAAATGTCAAAATGAAGTGTATGAACGTATTATTAGAAGAGTTAGCTCCCTTGGACAATGTTAGGCGCTCTCATCTTCAGAAGTGGATTTTCCCCCAATATGATTATGCTGAATAAAAGCACTTTTGAGATCCATTCATTTAACCAACAAAGATGTTTGTTTATAAATTGTTATTTTCATTTCAAAATTTAAAATGTCAATTTTACAGACTCCATTAACACCACCTAATAATGTGTTTTGTCTTGTACATAATTCATTTATTGTCTCTATCACACACACACACAATGTAAGGCATGAAGAAAAATGTACATGTATGCTTGCACTCATCATCAAACAAGGGGTGTTACTCAAACTTTAAAAGTCATGTCGAAATACTATCTATGTTTGGCCGTATTTTTCTACAAGATATTTAAATTACAAAATTGTCAAATTTTTTTCTAACTTGTATGAGTTATTAAACATCTTGCTAAATATTTGTAAAATTGTTTGTAGCATAAAACTATACTATCTTTTTAAAATCTGGGTTTCTTTTAAGCTCAGCAAGACTTATAAATTAAATATTTTTCAATCAAAATATTTGGCATACAATTCTTAATTCATAAAGTATTCCAAAACTTCAATAACTGAACAATCATAAAACAGTTGTTGAATATTTTAAACTTCTTGGTTACAAAAAGTAGTATTTTAAAAATAAAACATATATTTCCAATAATTCGGTGCATGTGATGCTTCAAAATGTAATAATTCTCCTTGATTATGAAAAAGATTTTTGACACTTTATTCTGTTTGTCTGCAGTTTTTAATAGAAATTAAAGTTGCTAATATCAACAAAATTTAGAATATTCTTCCATTCATAAAGGCTCCTTTTCCCCTCATGCTAAGGCAAATATAACAGCTTGCCAATATATATTTCTAGTATATTTACTAATCTATGTTAATGCTGTCCCCCTTACTTTTAATATCTTGATGCCTCCAAATTTTCCTAGAACTTGTTTTGTAACCATATTCTACCAAACTCTTTCTTTTGCAATAAGGCACATAATCCAAGAAATTTTTATCTATTCAATAAATGAATGAACATGAACCAGGCTCAGACCACAATGTGTAGACAGGTCTGCAAATATAAATATTTTAATACTTTCAGTTTTACTACTCCAAAAAAATATTTGCAAAATCAATGATTAGATCAAAGTTATTTTTCCAATAAGGGACAGATATCTCCTCACTCAACAACCCAACAGTTTTTTAACTTCTTATAATTTCTTCACATATATTAACTATAGCATATTGTATCGGTTTAAAGAGATTTTAACATTCCTTGTTTTTTCCAATTTTATTTACTAATTCAGTTTCTTTATTATTGATTTGTGCTAAAATCTCTTTATCATTTCTTTGATTAAGTGATTTATTTAAAATTAAACTTTCAGCTTCAGTTCTTTTGATGCTTTGTTTTTCTTGTTTTATCTTGTAAATATTAAATTGTGTCAATTTTTATTTTAATTTTTAAGAATTTCAAAAAAGATATGATCATTACATATTAACTTTACTTGTAGTGAATCATTCTTGCAATGCACTTTTAACTGTGTTTCCTTTTGTTTTATTTATTGTTTTATTTAAGACATTCCCATGTGAAAGCCTTCTCGCTGAAGTGAACGAACCAACTTTATCACATCGCCGAGAAATGCTTTCCACACAGCATGCTCTCAAATTAAGATCAGACCCTCTGAACCCTGCTTTTTCGGCTAAATTTCAACCCAAATACAAACCCTTACACGAAAAGACACCAAATGCCACACCTACCTTTGGCATAAGAATTTCATCCAGCCTTGACAGTACCAAAATTGTTCTTTAAAAAATTCAGAAAACGTCTGTCTCCGAAACACCTCCCTGGCTACTTAAACAACCAAAAGTACTTTTTGCATTACACGATGGAAAAAATCTGAGACAAACCCTTCCATCTTCCACTACTCTTATCATGAACTCCTCATCCAATTTGAAAACTACACAAGAATATATACTGATGGATCAAAAGATGAGGAAAAGGCTGCTGCAGCCTTCGTTAGTGGAAAACACACAACAAAAGTTCGCTTGCCAAATGGTACACCATTTTTTCAGCCGAAATCAGAGCAATAGACCTTTGCAATATATTGAAAACAAACGCATTTTAAACAGTATTATCCTCTCCGACTCACTATCAGTACTTCAGTCACTACATAATAGAAAACTGAAGAACCCATTATTGGCCAATATTCGCCTCAAACATGGTAAGCTGAGTACCTCCCACAATACAGTATACTGTTGGTTACCAAGCCATATTGGCATTAAAGGTAATCAAAAAGCAGACTGCGCTGCTAAAATGGCCCTATCACTAGAACCATCTGATTTTAGAATACCATATAATGATTTTAAACCTAGTATCAAAGAATCTTTATGTCAGAAATGGCAGGTATGCTGGAATGATGCAGTGAATAACAAACTTCATGCCATCAAGCCAACCCTAGGAGAATGGACTCCTTCTTACAGAGCCATCTGTAGGGAGGAGGTAGTCATTGCAAGTATTCGAATTGGTCATATGTATATAACCCACTCCCACATACTAAAAGGAAAAGACCCACCAGAATGCATTTCTTCCATCTTCCACAACTCTTATCATGAACTCCTCGCTCAATTAGAAAACTACACAAGAATTTATACAGACGGATCAAAAGATGAGGAAAAGGCTGCTGCAGCCTTCATTAGTGGAAAACACACAACAAAGTTCGCTTGCCAAATGTTTCATCAATTTTTTCAGCCAAAATCAGAGCAATAGACCTTGCTCTGCAATATATCGAAAATAAACATATTGTAATCAGCATCAATTTCACCGACTCACTATCAATACTTCAGTCCCTACACAACCGAAAACTGGAGAACCCATTATTAACAAATATTCTCCTCAAAAATACTGAGTACCTCCCACAATATAGTATAGTGTTGGTTACCCAGCCATATTGGCATTAAAGGTAATGAAAAAGCAGATCACGTTGCTAAAATGGCCCTATTCCTAGAACCATTTGATTTTAAAATGCTGTATATTGATTTTAAACCTAGTATCAAAGAGTCTTTACATCAGAAATGGCAGGCATCATGGAACAATGCAGTGAATAATAAACTTCATGCCATCAAGCCAACCCTAGGAGAATGGACTTCTTCTTACAGAGCCGTCCGTAGGGAGGAGGTAGTCATTGCAAGAATTCGAACTGGTCATACTTATATGTCATACTTATATAACCCACTCTCACATACTAAAAGGAGAAGACCCACTAGAGTGCATTTCTTGCAATGAACCATTCACTGTTAAGCACTTCATGATAGAGTGTTTCGACCTCCAACCTACGCACAATCAATATTACAATGTGCATGATATGAAGGAACTCTTTGATACAATAAACGTGACTTGTATTATAGAATTCCTGAAAGAAGCAAACATTTGTTATAAGCTACAACTTTTATGTTATCACCTTGAACAGTTTTATGCAATGTATATACCGTCCCTTATTTGCAATAACTTTTCATTTGTCTTCATTATCTTACACCATTTATTTATTTATTACCTTTACCATTTTATCATTTTACTTTTAAATGTGTGGTTTCATATCGCTGGTCGATAGAAACCTTTTGCCAATTTTAAATATTCCTAGATATAACCTTTTGTATGGCGCTAAATAGCCTAATAGTGCAGGTGCGCCGTTAAAATACAACCAACCAACCAACCTTTTGTTTTATAAGTTTTGCATTGAACTGGCATTAACCTTGACCTCTGAGAAGTATAAATAATGATAAGGTTAGAGATATAGCTACGTGATGTTTTGTATCCTGGAACAATAGATAAATATGTGAAGTATGAAAACAAGTCCTCAGAAATCAAGAAATAATCTAATCTGCTTTGTTTATAGAAATTGGCTGTCTCCAGGTAAATAATTTACCATTAGATTTACTACTCTCCATGGATCTATGAAATCTAGTTTATTCCTGATATCTTGGACTGCTGTTTGGACCATGGGATTTCTATTATAAATGTATCAAGTTCTATGTACTTATCATTTTGGTCACCACAAATGATAACAAAATCCCCATTTTGGTCACCACAAATGATAACAGATGAATTATCAAGACTAGCAATATGTAAGGATTGTCATTATTATGACCACATAAATTGACCAAGATTATTCTATTTCCATGAATCTATGTATCTGGCACCATGTATCTACCACTGCCATGGCATTTTATTCTTTGGATAGAAATTCCAAAGTTATTTCTAAAAGAATGGCAATACCAGTACTACTGCTAGATTTATGACTAACAAAGCAAAATCCCCATTATGCATAATATACATCAATCTTTTTGATGCTGTGTGTTTCTTGTAAACATATAATGGATACATTTTTTGGTTTAACCCAGTGAAGATATGTCTCTTTTCAAAACTAGAACTATATTGAGCCCCTATATTTATTGATAAAATTTGAATTGTACCATTCATAATTTAATATTTCAACTATAATTTAAACACAGTTTTTTATGTTGTGAAATATTGACAAGTAGTAATGAGAAACCAGAAATGCATGACAGTATGTTCCATGAAAAGATGTTCTTATCCACATTTTAGCTCTTTCCTTCCTTCCTTCCTTCCTACTGCTGTACAGCAATCAAAACATGTGCTTAAAAAGTTCTTTTATGTAAGTTTTAGACACAAAGATGGTGTTCACTTTTTAATAGGCTAGCTGGAATTTTGTTAAAAAAATGAAGTGAATTGGAAATAGAGACATAGATTTTAATCATGACTTAAAGTTATCCAATAAAATCATGATCCAAAGTATTTGGTATGGTGCATTTTACCAAAGTCATTTACAGAACAAATATGGAGGAAAATATATTTGTGAAATACATATAATGCTTACCATTGCTGTGACTTTGAAGACGCGTGAAGTAATGTTCAATTCTTTTGTCTCTGGATTTTTCTGAACGCTACAAATATAAAACTGCTCATGAAACAATATGAAACCCCAAACTGTTATAAGCTGAATCACAGTATCTAAATTGCCAGCAAAAATGAAATAGTGATTTTGATTCCTTTATTGGCCACAAAAAGTTTTAATCACAACAGCTGTAATACTGCTAATTTGAGCACTCCAGAAAAAAACTCTTTTGACAAAATTAATGTTATTTTTCTTCTGTAAAATTATTCTTCAACTATTTCTCAACACTGGATATTTTTAAATGTTAACATCTTTTGTGATATTCTGGATTTATCTTTGGTGAAATCTCTGCAACACTGGATCATAATTATTAAATTATTTAGAACTAATCTTTGTATATTCAAATTGATGTTATCACTGACAAGCCTAGCCAATGTAAGTATGCACAGGATGAAAAGGTACCTTTGGTGCCCTCACTCAGAAGAAAATACCACAAACGCGGTAAACCGATGCCCCACCCACCCCGCCCCTTCTTTCCAGGCCGACTCCCAGGAGAGATGCCTGTATCACCAACCTCTTATGATGGCCCTGATGACAGGAAAGTAGTACTGAATAATTTACAATGCAACAGTTGTATGGATTGATAAAACTGATGAATATTTTTCTGTAAACTATACATTAATTTAATGTAAAACAATTTATCATTATGAATCTGGGAAAAGTATTTTGTTCAAAAGAAAAACTGCCATATTGGTTCAGTCTTCACTGTTGCTTAGAAAGCAGAATTTTACTGAACCACAGTTGAAAGACAGTCACAGACAAAGGAAACAGGTTCAGTGAGAATCGTAAGTTTTCTTAAATTTACAAAGTAATCAATGATTTCCAATTTATGTTAAATTAACTTTAATTGTATTGAAATAGGATCATAAAAGGAGTTTGATTATCGTTTTCATACCTAACATGGCATAGCATAGGTTTAGTTCACTGGGCTAACCATATTTACACTGACTGAAAAATGTGGCACACATGCTGTCTATCAAATAGATAAACAGAAATTAGATATGGTCAAGCACTGTTAAAGGTAGACCTGATACATCAGTGGAGAAGAAAATAATCTGAATTTGCCTTCAAATAAAGCTTGAATAATATACTAGTTGACTTATGATATCGTTACGGAGATGGATGATAGACTACTTGACTTAAGAGACAGTTGTGGAGATGGATTATATACTACATGTTTTATGACATAGTCATGGAGATGGATAACAGACTACTTGACTTGTGATATTGTTATGAAAGTGGATAATAGACTATCATACAGTCATATAAATAGATAATAGACTAGTTCACACAGCTATGGAGAGGAACAGACTAGTTGACTTGTAACATAGTCATGGAGATGGATAATAGACTATTATAATAATGGAGATGGATAATAGACTATTATAATAATGGAGATGGATAATAGACTAGTCGACTTGTCACATAGTTATGGACAGCGATAATAAACTATTATGATATAGTCACCAAGATGAATAATAGACTAGTTATGACATAGTTATGGAGATAGATAATAGACTACTTGACATGATATAGTTATGGAGATGAATAATAGGATATTATGATATAGTCATGGAGGTGGATAATATATTACTTGACATATGATATAATTAAGGATATGGATAATAGGCAATTATGGTGTGTAGGTGGGTAACAGACTACTTAATTTATGACATAGATATGGAGATCGATATGTTTGTGAAGATGACCCAAAAAAAGTAAACTCGAGGACAAACAAAAGTTTTTGTAACTTAGGTTTCAAATTTTCTATGCTTGGATATCCAAGAAGTTCATCAATATCAATGTGGTCATTTTCAGTAATTTGCAAAATCTAAACACCCAAAAATTTTCAGAAAAGACAATGTATAAAACCTTTAACAATGAAAAATATACTTTTTAGTCAGGCTGTCAGGGTCAGTATATCTCGGGCCAAATAACCCTGATAGAGCACTTGGTTCCTTTTATCTGTGTGCCTCCATGATGCAGCTTAATTTCCCTGTGATGCACCTATTTTGATTGTGTATTTGTAACTAAAGTGTAGCACTAGGACAGCATAAACAAACGCACAGCAAAAGTAACTTTATCCATACTTGATTGAACTGGCCAATGCCTTGTCTGAATGGTCAGTTGATGGTGTCATGTGCAAGTCCTTGTGAGAACACAAGCAATATGGTGTAATTTTGAATTTAGATCACTGACATAAATGTTGTTCATTGTAAATACAGTACATGTGAAAATAAATATAGAACTGTGGTACCATTTCAATGTCATTGCTTTCCCATACGTTATATGTGAGCTGGGATATATTTATGGGGAGGGGAGGCTCAATTTAAAAGGTACTTTGAGCTCCAACAATAAGAAAATATTTTACTTCTGTAAATATAATATAATATAATATAATATAATATAATATAATATAATATAATATAATATAATATAATATAATATTATATAATATATAACATATTGCAGTATAAATCTAGAAACACATTGACTCAAATTTCTAGTGATATTGATATGTCATTTCTTTAAAGAAACCTTATGCAATTGTAGTTGATAATGTTTAGTTATTGCTGCTCAAGCAAATCCTCCATCAATTTTCCAAATAAAGCTCTATGTACTTATTATAAGGGTAATAACTCTACTGGGTGCAGTTGTTGCAATGAAAAGGAAATGAATTACATGTAATATAACACATTCAAGAAATCTTTTAACAACAGTTCTTATGTATTAAAACAGTGTACAAGGACATACACATTAAGAACAGAATCATCATTAGGACTCTCAAAGTAACAGCACTTTCATCAAATATCTATCAAAATAATTAATTCAAATAAAAGTTTTAAAAAACAGGTTTACAAAAGGCATTTGCAAAGTTGGGTATTCTGTAAGTCAAATTTGGGATTCTTAAAAAAATGTCACGAGATTATATATCTCAAAGTTGTGAGTCATGTCCCAATTTCATTTAACATCTCATAATTTCTTGCTCAAATTAAGATTTTTCACTATCTTTGCTTGGTAGGTAACAATGATTGTCTCAAAAGCTCATCCAGCAAGCCTCAGTGATTGAAGTACAGTCATAAAATTTTTAAATTTCCTCAAAGGAATCTTGTATACTTGTATTGCAGGAAATTCTATGGATTTTCTCAAATTTTAGGAATTCCATGCCTCTTTTTTTTCAACATTAGAAAGATTTCTAGCATTAAAATTTTGCAAGTGATTTTGTATCCTTTCTACTACCTCCACTGCCAACAAAATGTACTGCAGTAATGACTTTTATCAAAACAGAAAAGCTTGGGAAATATTTTCAATTTTTCCAGTTATGAAGAATGACTTCAATCAATTTAAAAAATGGAACTTGAAAATACCTGTACAACTAAATGACTGCAGGTGTATACATTACCTGACAAGATCTTTGTATAACAGTTTGGTGATGTTGAGGTATGGATCTATAGTGTCTTCATACTGGCAAACAGCACCTCCTATACACAAGTGCTTGAAAAGTCGAAACAGAAACTCTTCCCTGTCTGATTCACTGAATATTTCATAGTTGTCAGATTCTTCAAGCAATAGCACCAGAAAGATTCAAAGCAAAAAACACGTCGTGTAAATCTTTATTTTCAGCATTATTAAACTGTTTGAAATGTAGTGTCTGTAAACATATCAGTGCCATAAAATTCCTGTGCATTACTGATTGGTCAAAAGAGTACTACTTAGAGTTCACGTCTTTCTTAGAATCTGAGTCTTTCCCTTGAAAAATATTTACATGAATTATTTTCATTGCAGATTTTCTAAAATGTTATGCCTGTGGAAGTTCGGATTTGCATTTGGTATATAGATATTTAAGTATTACTTTTTGTCATAGTTAAATAAATGATGACATGATAAATGAAAAGCTACTTCATTGTTCTAGACATTACTGCTGTTTTGGACTGAAGATAATTAAGCACAAATCTAAAGTAAGCCATTCATTATTAAATCAGTTACATTGGTCGTTATTGGATGCAAGAGTAATATACTGACTGCCATAGATCTAAGAAATGAAATTACTTGCAACTAAGGTGATATTGAACAATTTACCCTGGTCAGAATCTTTTATTTTCTCATTCATATGTGCGTATGATAGTGTTTTCTAGTGTGGAACATCAGTACAGGACAACTCTGTCCTATCTTGCATGTAACCCTTATCCTGACTCGGGGGGGGGGGAGGGGGAGGGTTCTATTTTGACTTTCTATTGTGAGCATAGTACACACATAGTCACCAAAATTTGCCAATTTCGATCAACACTTGAACATTCTTTCAAAATAATCAAGGCAAACATTGCAACAACAACACATTTACATACTAAAATTAGCAATGGCTGAATTTGCTGTTAGAGTGTTGGATCATTTTTCACAAGATGATTTTGTTTTATTTTGACCCTCATTTTTCATTCAGATAAAAAGAATCCTTCATTATGCTTTGATGTAGGATAAGAAATTTCCACCATCGGGATCAAAGCTTTGCATCAGACACTCAGCAAAATCTTGTGTATGCTGCAAAATTCTGACCCTCTGGAGGAATTTTCCTGTCATATGGCAATGCCTATAAAGGATTCCATTAGCTATGACTCTTTTGGATTTATCTACACCTAAGGTTTTCAATACACAATATTTTGGAAAAATTAGAGAATGAAATAATGGCATATAAACAGATCAAAGTGTCATTTTCTAACAATGCCAAAGTAGACAGATAGTTGAATTCATCTGCTATTGTCTTTTAAATGCAAAACTGATTATTCTACCAATCAGATTTCTTGTTTCTTATCAACTTTGACTCAGTCACCCATCTGTACCTTTGTCCTATTAACGAGCTCATTGTGACAGTGATGTCACACTACATTCCTATCCTAACAAATCCAACATAGATGTCTCAAGTGAAATTTCTATATTAAGAAAAACATGTACATTAATTCTACACATTCATTAATTCATAAATTTTATTGTTTGCCAAAAACAATTATAGCAGTATGGAGATATATCTGAATTTCAGTTTTTATTAATTGCCTGAAAACCCATCACTTTGTCCCTGACTAACACTGGGCCGACAAAATTTTTCATGATTTCTTTATGAGATTTTGTTGCAAATCATTCCTTGAAATGGGAATCTTGGACACTGCTATTTTTCTCATTAGAACAAAATATATGTACAGCTTTTGTGTGCTGATTGACAAAACGTCTCAATTATAAAATTGTCAACAAAGAATAACAAATTCTTCATCTAAGCATTACCCATGATCATATATAATTGATGCAGATTAACCACCATGACTCAAATGAGGTCACAATGTTAACTTCTTTCCATACATTTATAAGCTAAACACAGTGAGAGTTGCTGTTAAGGTTAGTGTCAACTAGTATGATTTACATTTTATTCACATGTTGATCAATGACTTTTCTTGAAAAAAAGCAGGTTTGTAGGTTGATAGATTTTTCTTCTGACTAACTATATGAACAAATAAAATTAAGTAACAAAATAAATTACGAAAATTTGCAAATATTACCTACATGATGAAATAAAGGAATAAATGTTCTGTAAAGTGAAGTCATGAAAACGTTTCCAGCAAATACGAATGTTTCGAAAAATACATTTATTTCCTAACTTGGTGTGAGTGTATTAGCAAGAAATTACATATTGGATTCTAATGGAATCTGGCAGAAAAATTATAGAAATTATGATTCTTTGTGCACAATGTCAATGGGATTACTATTATGGATACAATAAAATCAACTGGTAAGTACGTGTACTCTATTTACATTTCAGGTGCCAATGTTTTTATACATGCATATTTATGATCAACAAATAGTTAGTTCTCTACAACAACAACAAAAGAAATGTGTTATAACTAGTTTTAAGTATTTCTTATTTAATATGCATCAAGTTGGTAACCATATCACTGAAATTATTAGTTTAGTTTAGGTCATCTCCATCCCTCTTTTCGGGAAACACATGCATTATTTTCTTCCATTACCTTATTTGTTTGAACCTTGCATTTTGTGTTACATAGGATGATGACACTTTGTGGACTCCGACCATCATCCTGTAGCAGAGTTTCTCTCTCTCTCTCTCTCTCTCTTGCAGGCTGCAGTGCCAAACCTCTAACTATAAATGTGTCTTGGAGTTAAGTCATAAAATAATACATATATTCTGTAAAATTATTATCAACAGTACCTTAAAATCTTTGACTGGCCAGGTATAAGGAATTTTTTGAAACAATAAAACATAATTTATTTGAGTAGTATCTATGAATATGAAGCACAAATACAACAAATATA
>JAECUM010031583.1:0-64333 GCA_016617855.1 Megalonaias nervosa | reverse complement strand
TTGCCTGATCACGATGAATTTCAGTATGTCCTCGTCTGATTTTAACGTTATGTTTCTTCATCAACGATGATACTACTCCAAGAAATTCTTTACCGGGATCAACTTGTAATAACCGTGGCCATCGTAGACCACCACGTTGATAAATGTGCTCAAACGCAGATGCAACTTCAGATGTTGTCTTTGTTGATAATGGCTCCGCTTCTTTATATCTACTCGCAACATCAACGACAGTTAACGCGTATTTGTACGTGCGTGATTTTCATCCACGTGTTTTAATGGTATCGTGTGGTAAAAACAAAATATCTGCTTGATGAACTTCATTAGGAACGCTAACATCAAAATGCGCATACTGAATTCTTTTAGGTGGACTTAGGAAGATTTGCCATATTGCCTGTTGTGCTAACCATGATGCAGCGACATCACGTGAAACTTTTGCTGCTTCGGCGAGTTTACTAATCGCTGCTTTACCTCTCCAAAATCCTCTCGGGGAATAATAAACGGATTCCATTATGATAGTTATATAATTAATTACCAGCCCCTAACACTAGTTTACCTTTCATAGCAGTTTTTACTAGAAAACTAGCGAGAGATTCTCTGAGAGATTTATTAGGTATAGAATTTAACGCGTGAATCAATTTCACATCTGCGAGATGTTGTTGTTGCAAATCTTTACTTTTATACGCGACATCATGAACGTAACACGCTTGATCAATCTTATTTACTGGATACTCTCCTGTTTTTGGTTGATCTTGATCATCAAGTCGGATATCAAGACGAGTTCCAGGACCACAATAATTATATCCTGGTAAATGTTTCTCACCAGGGTATTTAGCCCATGGAGTTCCTGGTAATTTTCCTAACGAAGCAGCGATATCTCCCCCACCTGTCTTTGTTGGAATAAACTTATATTTCTTGGTGCCACATTTCACACACTTGCCTGTAAGTGCTCGTCTTTTATTTTTTGTTGTTATTGCCGTTAATTCAGTAGTATCGGTAGGTTCTCTGCATCGAACACAATATAGAATCATATTATTTATTATATGGATATAATTGACTTTTCTGCGACACGAAAACAAGAACCAGTAAAGCACCATCCAGCGCTTCCGAATTATATCAGAATGATTATAGAAGGCCCATCTGGAAGTGGG
This sequence comes from Megalonaias nervosa, assembly GCA_016617855.1. Classification (NCBI taxonomy): domain Eukaryota; kingdom Metazoa; phylum Mollusca; class Bivalvia; order Unionida; family Unionidae; genus Megalonaias; species Megalonaias nervosa. The sequence goes on along the minus strand of JAECUM010031583.1, from coordinate 63,185 downwards.
AAGACGCAATTACTGCTTAATCTAATAATGCGATGGCTGAAGTGGGATAAATTGTATTTGATAGCGCCATCTGTAGATGATCAGCGATGTTACGAAGTACTTAAAGATTTTAATGAAAACGCAAAATCGTTACATGAAGACAATGTCATAGACTTTATTACTGATATCGATGAAGCGCCATCCGTAGATGATCTAGATGGATTCATTAATAATTTAGTAGTGTATGATGATGTCATGCTGGACAAACAATCAAATCCAGCTAGAATATTTTCACGAGGTAGACATAAAAACACAGACGTGATTTATGTTACACAGCGTTATACACAAATTCCAAAAGTGATCAGAGATAACTGTAACATTTTAGTTGTGTTTAATGACGTAGATAATCATACGCTGCAAAATATTTATTATACTTGGTGTTCTGGGGACATGGACATGAACAAATTTAAAAATTTCTTTTCAAAAGCACAAGCTGCTCCCTTTGGTTTTGTAACAATAAATTTACATGATCCTAGGTCAAGATATCGTAACGGACTTGATACAATTTTTGGATAAAAACCATAGCAGCAGAGAGGGTGGACGACAAAAAATTAAGTGACCAGCACGTGAAAAAATCAGAAAAAATCTGGTCAATTAGAGAAGTTTTTATTATTAAGACAAAAACTTTTTTTTCAACCTTCGTAAGAACCATTAATTTCAAAAAATAAGGTCTATATAATTAAGCCAAAATAGTTGTAGGGTCCACCCTCTCTGCTGCTGCATATGCGCATTCCTAATGACCCAGCCCACGTTCCCCTCTTCGTTGGATCCGCCCACTCCCGCTCCTCCAGCCTGGACTAGTGAGATTTGCTTTTAATTTTGAGTGCATTGTTTACTTTTAGTTAATGCGTTGGAGGGATGGTATCTTGTCTCTTTTCCTATTTCAGTCAAATAGCTCAGGATATTATTCAATACCGAATCAATATTGTTACTTCCTGTCTGCATGAATTATGGGTAGGCTAAACAAGCTTTAACTTTTCCTGATTACATTGGAATTTTTACCTTCGAGTGTTGTATTGAGGACATTCATTACTGACATGTTGCAGGCTTTTTGGGAAGGGATAATATGGACAGTTAGTGCCCATGGTTATATTATTTGGAATTAACCACCAGAAACTGCAAGCCAATAACGTTTTTCCAGTCTTTAATTGTGTTATTAATTTAGTTTCCTTGGGGTTTGCTATTTTGAGGACTTTTGCATTTGTGCAGATTTGCTTTTGCATGGTGCCTCCTTTCTCACTGTTGTCCCATTCCCTTTGCTATTTATCGTTAATTGTTTGCCTTATTTTGCCCTATGTTTCCTGGAGCTGTAATCCAATTGAACGATATTGTTAAGTTTTAATTTTGCTTCTTCATAGGCCCTTTCGTTCCCGGAATGTCTATGTGGGCAGAAACCCATATGAATTCCACCGTACAGTTGCTTGATTCAAAGTTTTCCCGGAATGTCTATGTGGGCAGAAACCCACACGAATTCCACCGTACAGTTGCTTGATTCCAAGTTTTTAAGATTAAGGTATACCTCTTTTACGAGTCTCCCTTCTAGAGGAGTTACCGGATTCTAGGGAGAGCAGCACGCTGAGAGTCGCTAATGATGACTGCTTTTTGTGTCTTTATGTTATGAATCCATGAATCCATTTTAAAGCTTCATTGATTGCTCATAATTCCACAGTATAAAAATGGAGCAACAATCGGGAAGTCCCCCCCCCCCCCGCGGCGTGATACTCTCCTCCGGAATCATGACTGCTGCTGTAGTTCGTCATGTGTCAGATAATTTGAAACCATCTGTATATATATTTTAGTAAATCCTCGGTACCTCCCGTCTATAACGGAGTGTGTATTTGCCGTAATTTCTAATAGTTGTTTTTGTTTGGTTTTTTGGCGGGTGGTTTGCATATACATGGGAAAAACGACAGAGTTTTTCTGTTCTGCTTGATGTTTGTGATCCCGAGCTCTTTTATCAACTCATGGATCATTTTCTCAGTGGTATGTCCGGAACTAATTTATGTTTGAAAGGCATATTGCATCTTTCGATGACAGACCTGATAGGGTACGACATGAATTGATATTCCGGTACCATATCTAAAGAGGAGTTCTTCTCGTCTATTATTTAGTGATAGCTTTCCTACTATGACTTGTAGCTCTTCTTTGGGTCTGCTCTTGAGCGACAGCTTGATACTACTGGATGCTGTCGAGGTTTTTTTTTTAAAACAGAGCTGGGCTTGAAGAGGCATAGGCCTGACATCCATAGTCGCTGCATGTTTTTAGTTTTGGTGTGTTCACTTTTCTAGCTATTGCGGAATCAGCTTTGATAATAATTGATTACTATTTAAATGTTGCTTTAGTCTAGCATTTATCGTTGTCTCCATTATTTTGTATATATTATCACAAGTGATATTGTCTTTAAGTGACATTGGTCTGTATGTGTTTACATCTGCTGGATCCCAACTATGTTTCGGGACATGAATTTTCCAATTTAATGGAATTTCTCCCGATCTTCAGATCGCACTCAGCTAATCCAAAAATCACCAGTTGTTTTTATTCCTGGTGATTCTTATACATCTCATATCCTAGTTTATTCTCCCCAGGTGAGGTGGACTTTTTTCTGGCTAATAGCTTTTTTCTATTCATGAATGGTGAAATCTATATTTAGGGGACTTATCTGTGCTCCTTTATCAGCGAGCAATGGGGGGGTTGGGTTATATTTGTTCCACATCTTTCCGGTGATTTTGGAACATGGTAGTATAATTGGAATTGCTGATCATCTCTGCAATGTGTGCTGCTAATTTATTTATTTTTATCTTTATTTGTTACAGTGCTTGGGATTTTTGGGATAGAGAAGGTTGATTTTCCCTTTATTGATTTAATTTTTGCCCATACTTGTTTTGTGTTCGTTTTAAAGTTTAACGACGAGCAGTATTCCTTCCAGTTTTGTTTTTTGTTTTTTTTTTGTTTTTTTTTTTTCCTTTTCTTTATATTTTAAAACGTCATGTGCTTGCTAAGTGTGTTTGAATTTGTTAAGGGCTTGTTTATTTTTCTTAATTACCTGTTCAAATTTGTCATTCCACGATGGGACAGTTTGTTTACACTTCTCCCCCTTTTTTGGATATGCTTTGTTGAGACGCCAAAGACAGTTCTTCAACGATGTTTTGTTGAATTTGTCTATATCGTCGTCGTATGCTGGCCATAGGCCATACCATCACAGATGGATCGAAATGCTTACCAGTTTGATTTATCATATCTCCATTTTGTAATATTGATTGTTTAATCAATATGTGCTTGATATATTGAGGGTGATGAATACTGGAAAGTGATCACTTCCTAGCGTACTTGATTGATCTAATTCCCAATCAGCAACGTCTGCTGTTTTGGGTGTACATATTGTTAGGTCAATTGCTGAGTGTTCCGTTTTCTGGATTTTTTTAGTATGTCAACGAGTGTTTAACACTAATAGGTTGGCCTGAGTGCCCCACTTTTCAAAGTTTTTCCCTCTCCTATTCAAGAGACTACATCAATTATTTGCTGTGAGCATTAAAATCTCCACAAGAGTTGCACAGTCACTTAAAATACTCACCATATTGTGATATGTTTCAGTTGTTGTGATTTGGCTCCCGCCAGGGTCGCCTTTGTCAGCGTCTCCATTCAGTAAAACATCTGCTTTTGTCTTTCCTGGTCGACTTTCTCAAGGTCTCATTCAGGATAACATCTGCTGTTCTATTTACTGGTCGCCTTTCTCAAGGTTTTCGTTCAGGAAAACATCTGTTCTTCTCTTTCCTGGTCGCCTTTGTCAAGGTCTCATTCAGGAGAACGTCTGCTGTTCTATTTACTGGTCGCCTTTCTCAAGGTCTCATTCAGGATAACGTCTGCTGTTCTATTTACTGGTAGCCTTTCTCAAAGTTTCCATTCAGAAGAACATCTACTCTTCTCTTTCCTGGTCGCATTTGTTAAAGTCTCCATTCAGGAAAACATCTGTTCTTCTCTTTCCTGGTCGCCTTTCTCAAGGTCTCCATTAGGAAAACATCTGTTCTTCTTTTTACTGGTCTTTGCTCTTGAACAGCAATAGATAAAGTATTTATCCTGTCTTAATAATTCATGTGCATCAAAATATTTGTCTTCTTTCTCTGTTATTATGTTGTTGATTTTTTTTAATAAAAAATTTGTAGCTTTGAAATTGTTTAGCTCTTTGAGCAACACTCTGTTTAATATGTTAAATTCTTATCTACATTTTCTTTCCTATTTCGGAAATCATTGAATTTCTTCCTCTGCAGTTTTGCGTATATGATTGTCGATACCTCTTAGTACAAACCGACTCTTGACCGCATAATTTGTTTGTTCTAGATCTGGCAGATTGGTAAGGCTTCGTTTAGTGACGCTTAGCTCAGGATTTTTCCCATCCGTTATTGACATTGTGCTAAGAGGGAAATTAGACACCATCACCTCTAAGAAAGCATGCCGTCAAGATAATCACTTTTCCGTCTTCTTCTTAGATGGTGATAGTCTATCTGCTAATGATTGTATTTGTTAATAGCTATTAACTTTATATGAAAAGACTGTCTCCGTAATAAACGTTTTTTTCTTTTTACAGGCAAACACTCTGGTAAACATAAATAATAACGATTATATTATGTTCTGTGCTACTGATCACCTTGAGATAAATGTGCAAAAGTTTAGGTTTCGAAACACACAAACTGAATCAGATTTAGCAGAAAACTGCATAGTTCTCTGACTATTGAATCCTAACAACGTATCATGTTAAAGTCATACAGGTCATGTATGTGTTCATCGCTGATTATTTCAGTAACGAGCCTCATGTTTTTAAGAATTTGATTCTACATACCTTTAAATGACAATTGTTAACTTTATTTTGATCCGCATACGCCCATATTCCTTTGGAAGGTCATTATTTATACTCCCCGAGAAGTAAATGAGACAAAATCAATGTTAAGGTACGTGGACATTTTTGGATAAGATCAACCAAAAGGTGTTATCCAGTACAATCTGGATTTAATGTCGAGAGTTATGATGTCACAACGAAAGCTACGCATCTTGTTCAACAAATTCGTACTACCCTATACTGTCATTATTAGGCTCGACGTGCTCTTTCTTTTATCCAGTTTAGTACCTGACCACCGTTGTAAAAGTCTATAGCGATCGATAATTTTCTTCTGGAATTTTCTTGATCACAGTTAAGGTGCTGATCATTCAATAACTAGGATTGAATAGACTGTGTTTAAACAAAATTACTGTTAAATTTTAAACAACAATTTATGTTGAATTGAAGATGAGTAAATGCGTATGCATGACCTGTATGACTTGTACTATAGTTGGTGATGCGCAGCGTGCAATTGTGAATTGGTGTGATTTTTACTTTTGAGTTGGGATTCAAACATTAAACATTATGCTTTCTTTCTTGTCACCATCTGCAGTCATTCCATTTCTGACCTTATTCATAAATATGTCGCACTTGTAAAAGCCATCTCGTTCTGAAACAGTAGTTGCTGCATAAGTAATTGTCATGTATGTAAGTATAAGTAAATATGTTGTTATGTTGTTTTTATTGTAATATCAAGCATAAAATCGTTTCTCTTTTAATGAAGTTGTCAGTTTATCATATTTGTTATCAACTGGATTTGTGAATCATATTTTTATCAAGTAGTCAATACTCAAAGCTGGTGAGTTCTTTCTTGAAAAAGATCTATTGTAATATAGCTCCATTACTATGCCAAGGCCGTTCATTTATCATGCCTATAGATAAACACCTCCTGTATATTCGCCTTTGAAAACATTTGCATAGGAACAATTAGTGTAGCCAGAGTTCTGCTAATCTCCGTTCAAGAGACCTTGCGGGAGGTTGCGGGTTTGAACCCCGGGTAAGACATACTAAAGACTTATACAAATATTACTAACAACTGTCTCGCTAGGCGCTCAGCATTAAGAGGTTAGTGTTAGGACTGGTCGGCTTGATATCAGGATAATGTGACTGGGTAGGACATCGTACTACATATTCGCGGCATGATGCCCCTGTACTAGACATCCTATAAACTGCCACACTGCAGACATTGTAGCTACATGACTGAAATTTTTTTAAAGGTACGTTAAAAATTCAGATCACACACACACACACACACACACACACACACACACACACCTTAGGCCGTTCAAAAATTTTCAACATGCATTCTTTCCTGTGAGTTTCTCTTTTTAATTTCTTTCCAGCTTCTTTTGTCTTTTGTGTCGGTATTACTTTTTTTTCCCGCTTGTTTTTATATATCTCTTTGCATCTTTTGTACTCGTTGATGCTCAAAAGAAATTCCCCATGGTTGCTATTATTTTTACTGATCATAATCATATCATTGACACTGTTCAACGTACTAATCGAATATCTTGCTGTCGGCGAATTATCTTATCATTGAAAGTTTTTGAAACAATTATTATGACTGTTGTACTAAAATCTGGTGAAGGTTAGTGAAATAACTATACAATTAGTTATACCCGATAAGCACGATCCAGCTGCAGAAACACCTTAACGAGCTGAAGCTGATTTCATATCTGGCTTTAACTAGTTCAAAACTTTGTATGACATTTTGTATCGCGTTCTGATACTTTTATAGTGTTCAATATCCATGATCAAATAATATGTTATCTCTTTAACTTTGTTCACTCATTAACACTAACGGCTACTCTGTTTCTTGAGTGACATTTTGACAGGTGAAGTCCATTTGGTATCAGGTAGTCGATTGTTAGCTGGCTAAAAGATACTGGGATGATCAACTATACATCGAAGAGTAAGTTGATAATATTTTTATTTGTTTGTTTTTATTATTTTTCCCTGGACAGCTTATTATTTATTTCTATATAAAAAGACAGCCACTGGCGTTCAGACTTTAAGTTCTATTAAATTGTTTCTATTAATGGCTGATAAAGATTTATTTATTTTAGTAGCCCCAGCATTTCCAATGTTTTCTTAAGTCTACTTAATTTATTTTTTTTTTCGTCTTGTCCAAATTATTACAGTCAGGTTTTATTGGTTATCTCTTGGTACATTCCATTTACTATAGGTATGTTAAATTTATTTTTGTACTCTTCCAATTCTATAGAACTAGGCTATTCACCTTATGTCATACTACGTAGTACTTTTCCAGTTGTGGTTTATCGCTATTTAAAGAACGATGAGATGGATGACGGTGGTGGAAACTGTGAAATGAAAGAAAATGAATATCTTCAAGATTTACAACACAGATGACGATTAATATATCAAATCACTGGAAAATGTCGCAAATTTAGAAACAAGGACGGATCAAGGATTTTTCCGGTATGCAAGGAGCGAGTTTTAAAATTGTGATTTTTTGCATGAAATAGCCAAATTGTGTCGTTTTTACTTCGAAAAGTGTGCCATTATTTTTGGAAAAATGTTTTAATCGAATAACCAGCCCGCCCTACCCCTAAATCTTCCCCTAAGCAGGTTTTTACTCTCTTCCTTTCTACGCCACTTCCTTTTGGTCGGTTACATTGAATTATCTTTTACGTATGAGACAGAATGTCCACTCCAAAAAGTATGTATGTTTTGGTATATCTGCATTATTCATGTTATAAATATGCCTTTGCTTCGTTCCTTCTTGACCAAGTACAAACCATTGTCTTCTGCCCACGTGTATATACCATTATTAAATATGTCAGTAAAGATCTTGCTTAAAGTAACAGTAAAGAATATCCCTCTGATTTTGTTTGGATCGCTCTTGTCACCGAACTTATATATATATATATATATATATATATATATATATATATATATATATATATATATATATATATATATATATATATATGTGTGTGTGTGTGTGTGTGTGTGTGTGTGTGTGTGTGTGTTTTACTGAAAGATTTTGTTATGGGAACCAGTAAACGAACCCCGTCAATTATATTGCCGCGACATGGCTAAATTATTGTCACATTTGCAGCAGTCGACTCCTATAGTACGCTCGATTCAGGGGTCTGACTGCAACCATTCACAACCAGGCTTAATCGCAAGCGCTCTGAATATCGATAGTATTAAATAATTCATGTATAGAATCCATTTAAGCCATGGTATATCATTACTCTGGTAATATAATCGAGTAACCACGTATCAAATTTGTCAATTATTCTAGCTCTCATGACTTATGTAGCGCAGGGTGTACAATACGCAAAAAAGCCCCTCCGCTGGGACATGTTACAGATGTCTTCAATGGCTATTAGCGGAACGATATTTTGAGGTAGATGCATTCAGTGCTAAGCAAGTCAGATAGGTCGTGGACTGCGCTAGTTTCCTTTGCAATGGGACCTTCGTATAACGGCGTGTTTCTATTTGTATTAACAGTTTTTGGTAAGTAAACGCAAAACATTGCATGTGTGTGTGTGTGTGTGTGTGTGTGTGTGTGTGTGTGTGTGTAAGATAGCACACTTTAATATTCTAACAAAGTATCTTTCACGATGGCGTTTTATTTTTAATAGCAAATCATAGTGTCAGTAGGATACGTGTCATTTCCGTTTTGTTCCACTGTCAGAAAATAGACACATACCACAAATATAATAGAAAAGAATTATCTGAAGTTACATCAAACTATTAGGTACGACTTATATTATTGGGTAATTAATGATTTTGAAAAGCGATAGTATGTTATGTTCACTTAAATTCTTCGTGTTTTGTCGATTATGTTGGAACTAGTAGAAGAAAAATCCCAGAGAAAATTTAACTTTATAAGAAAAATTTCCGTAAAGATTTTCATTCTGTTTCTGATCAATAGATTGTAGAATCATATGGTTCGAAGATCGATGGATGGGAGAATCATCAAATCGTTTGTTGACAGCAATGATATATGAATTGCTGAAAATATTGGTTCATATCATATGTAAACAGCAGTCATATAATAAGACGGGCTGATAGTAGTGGATAGTCGGGGATCAATGCAGAGTTACTTTGTTTTAGGAATAGAATCCACTGACTCAGCATTTTCTACCGTAGTCATTTTCAAACCAGTTCACTAGAAAGAGAAGTTATCAGTTCAAATTTTGTCAAAGTGATCTTTTAAAAAAGCCATAACATAAAGCTGTGTTCAATTTATAAATTATATAAATTTAAATACACACTGTCTAAAAACACAACAGAAAATGGAAATGGCTTTTCTACGGTAAGTTTATTAAGAAACTTGATTGTCAATAGCATGCAATCATCAAGAGAATTTCCCTTTCGCCTGTAGTGTAGTGCATAAATTTCCAATATACATCATGAAAAGAAAACAAATCATGGAGAAACGATCTTTAATTTATTAGAATTCGGTTCATGTAGATTTGTCTGACATACCTAAAATGGAACTGACATTTTTTATTTGACAAAATACGTGAATAAATACGTCTATATGTGTTTTAGAAAAGTTACCTTATCCATGGAATCTTAATAAATAAGATTGCTTGGGTGCATCACTAGGTTTCCTTATCTATGGAATCTTAGCAAATTGGATTGCTTAGTACATCCCTAGTTTTCCTTATCCCTCCATTAATCAGTATGAAAACAAGGATATTGACCCCAAAAAGAAACTTACTCCATATCCCAAATTTAATGATAGAACTCATACTTCACTTTCCCCATATCCCTAATTTAATTATAAAACTTTTACTTTAACTTTCTCCATATTCCTAATTTAATTATAGAACTCTTAACTTTCTCCATATTCCTAATTTAATTACAGAACTCTTATATTAAAGAACTCTTACTTTCTCCATATCCCTAATTTAATCATTCAACTCTTACTTAACTTTCTCCATATCCCTAATTTAATTTTAGAACTCTTACTTAACTTTCTCCATATCCCTAATTTAATCATACAACTTGCTTAACACGAAAGTTTCTGGAAAAGAAGCCTTTGAAAACATGTATATTTGTCATCACCACTTCATCAATAATGTATGACCTGAAAAGATGAGATGTGTGTTATTTTTTACGTAGCATTTTAAAAAATTTTCAGTCATATAGCTATGATGTCTCCAGTGTGTCAGTTGATAGTGATGTCCAGCACTGGGTCATCATGCCGCAGACATGTAGCATCAATCCCACCCAATCACATTATCCTGAAACGAGGCCGACCAGTCCTAACACTTACATTTAAAGCTGAGCGCCAAGCGAAGCAGCTGCTGGTTCCAATTTTAAAAGTCTTTGGTATCACTCGGCCAGGGTTAGAACCCGCGACCTCCCGCATTCTAGGCGGACGTTCTAACCACTTAGGCCACCGGAGCGGTCCGAAAAGACGAGATCAATATCTGCCAAACACAAATACACTAAATCCTTTATTCAAACAAACGCACTGTATTCAATGCCATTTATAGACACCCAACGAGAAAATTGACATCTTTTTCGGTAAAAATTCATCCCCAGCTGGACAAGCTTTTTTTTAAAAAAAAAAAACAAAACAAAAAAACCCCAAAAAAACCGCATGAACACGCAAGGTCAGATATACGTTTCTTGAACATAACCATTATGGTGGATGGATTGGAGCGTCTAAATGATTAATTTTGTTTAAAACAAATATGTGTGATATATAATTTGTCGTAACAAAAACTTTGAACTCATTGCAGAAGCGTTTTTGTTTCCTTCCCTCATACATATTTACTTTAGACGTATCATTATAAGTGATCTTAGTTTATATCGATTTGATACACTTCAGTAAATAAACAAAACACTAGAACGAATATAACGTGTTATACTCCATAATCACATTGCTTTATCTATGAACGAATTTCGACCTAGAACATCAAAGGGTCTGGTCAGGTCATGCATCGCCTGCTACCGTAAGTAACAGTAGACGGCACTACCAGTGGCTGTTGACTCAGAGTGTACAGCTACACCTGGTTCCCTGTGGTAATCCTTTCTTGTTGATTAGGGGACCGAACAGATATGTTTATCTCCTGGCTTAGAAAGGAGATGGCAAAAACTGTTTAGACAGAGCATGGCATCATCTCAGAAGCAGTAACAACTGATAGTCATCCATTGCATCTATAAATGTATCCAGACGTCTCGACACTATCTTGCAACTGAATTGAGACAGAATTAGACGAGAGAGTGAGGGTTACTCTGCGCAGCTTTCCCTCACTTCAATCCAACTCATGCGTAGTTCATAACACTATTCTCCTCTGCCAGCAGATGTTTCCTTAAAGTCATGTGGTGATGGGCGAGCAGCAAAGCAGTAAGTGTGGATATCCCGGGAACTGCAACTGCAAACATGCACACAGGCAGCGCAGGGCATTTGGTCGCTTTCACTGAACCAAATGAGCTACACCTTCTTCTGGAGTGGCCCCAAAAGAAGAGCGATGTGAAGCTGGTGTTTGGTTTGCCATCAAATCACAACTTGTTAGCAAGATCACAAATCTCTCAAAGGGAGTGAATGACAGACTAATTCAAATGAGACACACGATGTCAGGAAAAAGACTATCGTCAGCGCCATTGCACCCGCCATGACCACCCCGCTGTACACGACCTCCTAATCACGAGACACAGTCTTCCACCTGCCAGACCTGCCAGACCGCAACAAGACGTCTTGTATGCATACACTCTCCAAGCAGGGGCATCTTAGTGACTGCATCATCCGGAAATGAGATAGTTGTAAAAATATTATTTATTATACAGTGGCCATAAGCCCTTACGGTTACCCTACCTCCTTTTCAAAAGAGTTCACACTTCTTGCGCGTATGTCCTCAACATGAGATTTAATCTGTGCGACTAGAACTGCCAAAAATTAGGACTCATTTCGTTTCCTACGATCCAAAATAAAATCCTCTATCGGTGCAGTGGGTGGTTTTATTAAGACTATAAAATCTAAAAGTAGCTCAACTGTTTTGAATTTTCAAAAGATAAAATTCCTGCAAAAGCATTTAACAGTTTGCAAGTCTATTACCGATCTGGCTCATCCATTAAGAGCTAAGTTCAAAACAAAAGAAGAAAAACAAAAAAGAAAGAAAAGCAAATGATCGACGTTACTTTCAGCTGTAAAAGAAACGTCAATCCATAATTCAGCATAACAGGTTTTACAGAGTTATGTATTTTATGGGTTCCACTCCACAATTTCGTATTTTGCACAGGGTAAATAGTTAAAGTTCAACAATAATTGAAACTGTAATTTATTATTTTATTCATTAAACTTTTTTAAAAAGTCGTATTGTTAATTTGTTCATCTTTACAAAACGAGACACAATGGCATAGGCGTATGAATTTATCATTAAACATTGTAAGAAGACATTACCTGATCGTCCTTCAAATGAACAAGTTGACGTTACCGTGGAAAAGACAGCGACATAGACTGATGCGTGAATGTCAAACGATATGCCTACGTGTGACTGAGGTTTACAAGTAACTGGATCAAAATTACAATGATTACAACCTCTAACAACCTCATTTCTAACGACTGGGCCTATTTCTTAACCCTCTCGTTCAGCTGGAGGTTTTTACGATCTACAAGTCTCACATACAAAGTCTTCCTGATATATATCTGTTTTCAGTCGTTGAGATGGTTTGTCTATCCATCTGTTTTAATATATATCCTTATGTCAGTCGCTGAGATGGTTTGTCTATCCGTCTGTTTTAATATATGTCTATATCAGCCTACAAGTATGTTTTAGGGTTGTTTAATTCTATCTCTTGCGCTCCAAAGCTGTTTGGAAAGAAAAATATGAAGATTGGTTGGACATTATACAATATTGCAACACATTTGATTTTAATTTGCCCATGATATTTTTTCTTCTCCGAAGAAATCTTAATAAGTGTTGTTGTTCTAAATATTGCACCAGCTGATTGATGGTAAAGGGTTTCGCATTAATCGATTAAACTTTGTTTGACTATATTTCCCTCTTCTTACCAGAAGAGCGCTTTCATTACCGAAAACTTTGGAAATGCAGCTCGAGGAGCAATTTAATTGATTTTTGTACAACTCAATGAGACTCGACAGCATTTGGATGGTACCAAACGTTCCCAGTTGGAAAAACTCCATGTCAGTCACAGCTAACAATTATTTGAACAGATCCTTTGTTAACTGTACATGACTTAACATGTAAACCAATTTATCTATCCGTCTGTAAGTCTGTAGTCAAGCGGTCTTTCATGATGGTTGACCGATGTACCTATCTGGCTGTTTATCTGTCTGTCTTTCTCGCTTTATATAAACATATTTTCATATTGCATTTTAAGCCTTGAGTACATTACAAATTCACAGACCAGAATATGGCTAATTTCACGTTTAAACTGTTAACACTATTTTCATCATTGATTTCCTTGTGTTGAAACAGAAACAAAAGAACCTTTGGTTTGTGATTTGGTTTTGTTTGTTTTTTTCTTTTTATGTATAGTACAACGGCTGATGTAGCTTCTGTGAGTCTCAATACATAAATGAGACAAAAAGACTGTTCTGTGAGTCTCAATGCAAAAAATGAGAAACAATGGCAGTTCTGTGAGTCTTAATGCAAAAATGAGACAAAATGACTGTTCTCTGAGTCTCAGTGCAAAGTGAGACAAAATAAACGTTCGGTTCTTTATCGTTAAACACTATTCCACTCAGCTTGTATGTACAACAGTACATTTCACAAATGGATAGTGCTCCACAGTCTGAAACTGTTGGGGAAAATATTAGAAAGGCACGGCGAGATAAATTGTATATTTTTCAGTCAATGTACTTTTATCAATTTTAGCATTGAAGGATGTATCCAGGACCGTCTTAAACGGAGGGCAATATGGCGACCGCCTGAGGCGCCAAGCCGGCTGAAGAGGGATACATTTCGTGGATCATGTTCTTTTACTTTGCATTTTACTTACATATGCGGACATTTTTAAATTAAAATACATTGGTCTAGTTATTATTCTCTAAACTATTAATAAACTATATATAAACTAAAGAGTTTGCATTTGTTTTATTGTTGGGGGCTGCAGAAGGCGACACTCACCCTTGGCTCTCTTTTCCATGACCAGCTGAAATGACGGGGGAATAAATAAGGGAAAAAAACATGACATCAGCAGTCATTTTCACGAAATGTTTTACACGAAGGAACAACAATGTTCCATAGTATATAAATTAAAGTCTCCATAAAGTCTTCATATCCTGGAGAAGCATAGTTTTCATTAATGAGAACAATCCCCACATGGTATGTAAATCTACTTCATTTGAAAATGTACTTGCCTGTTTTACATTACGTTTGGACTTCTTTTTCATATTGTGACGTATTAATCCATTATACAATTCCCATTTTCTTTTGTCAGATGATTTTTTTTCTTCTTTAAACTACATTGGGTCGGAGACGTGTGCATTTGCTTTCAGACAAGACCTGCTGGCGCCTGAAGAACTGAATTGGGGAAATGTTTCAAATCTCATTTCGCTTCTTACTGGCAATGTTGAGATTGTTATATTGAAAGTGTTACATAACTCTGAAATAATCTGTGATGTCTTCTTGCTTAATTATTTATATTCATCCAGATACTGTACTAATTCCCTGTGTGAACTTGTTTCAAATAGTAAATGGACTGGATACCGCAGAAACACGTCTCTGTCTAATAAAGAGATGTAACCGAACTTGTGCAAGCCATTACATTTTATCACACTTAGATTGAGATTGAATCTTGTTTAAATTCCTTTTTGATAATCTGATAATCTGGAGAGGTGTCAATATCACCAACACGAAGAGTATGTCTTTTCATTCAAAGAAATATCACTAAACAGTCCCTACCACAAACACAGACTAACGCATATTTTGGTCCCACTTTAGCAATGGTGGCAACAAGTGACCTTTATGGTGGAAAAATGTATCTCCGAAAAAAAAATTTAAAAAAAAAGGAACGATAAGATTAACTTACATTAAACAGCTGCCACTCGTCCTTGCATGTATTGGTCAAGAGTTCGAATATAGACCAGCAGAAGAACAAAGTGAGCGCGCTATCGATCCTGTATAAATCTGCAAATTAATTATATTTTACGGTCGTATAGGTTACAACACATATAATCCAGATACAACACAGTTAGTTAATCCAGGATACAACAGAGATAATCCAAATATGAAGTTTTAATTTCAAACCAATTGTTACGATTTAAATAAGTCGTCAGGAAAACAACATTGTCAAATGTAATGTGCACTGACTCCAATATGTTAAATAATTCGCTTAATATTTGAGAGAGTTGTTGGCGTGTTGGAAGCTTTTTGACAATATTGCATAGGACATGTCGTTCAAACTTCGCTAACCAATGGTAATCAACAGAGTGAATTCAATTTCTACAGCTCAATCGATCAGCCTTTTGTAATTTACCGAGCTTTGGTGCCGTATAAATCAAACACTTAGTTTCTTCCTTGCATACGTACATGCCAGTAAAATGTTAGCCAGAATCAATACATTAATGTGGAATATACAATAAATTTATATAAATTGTATCTAATGTGTATTATGTTAGGTATACACATGTAACGAAGCATAGGGAGTAGAAATCAAGGGACACTAGATAATAAATCAAATTACGTTATAATTAGGGTAAATTAAGTAACATTGCATATTATTACAGGATCATGAATTGCTTTTATATGGCATATTGAATGATGTTGGGAGTCAACATATTGAGCATCCGGACTTTGTGGATGTCAACATTAAGTGCATCTGGAATTACAATAAATCAACTTTCTATCTGCACTTTTATCTGCAGAAATTTTAGAATTTGTACTTTCCAACACTAATTAGTTACATCAGATTATAAGTAAATAAAACAATTACACTTTATCAGGACATTTAAGTTAACAAAATTCATGTTCGTATTTCTTAACAGTCGTCGAAGAGGATAATGTAGCAATAACTCACGAGTCCGTTTAATTCAATGAAATATAATTTAAAAAATCAAATCGAAAACAAATCTTTCAAATTTAAACTTACAGGGGAATGCTTACGTTCGACAAATTATCTATACCAGGCACAAAAAAAAAGAAAAAAAGAAAGGAGACTGAAATGTCCAAGTCCTCGGAAAATTACCCACTTGAAACATTTGATCGTTTCATTTTCTGTTTGGTATACCTTTGTTTTCTACCTTGATATTTTATCACAAACCAAAAAGTAGCATTTACTTAAGAGTAATATGGTTGCTTTCCTCCTTTTACTGAAATTTGAAAACACGCCCTTATCAAAACACAATACTTTTTAAAAATTCTTTAAAGTATCGACTTACTTTATGAATAAGCACCTATCTATCTGGCAAACACTATCATTGTAATAAGCACCTATCCATGTAGAAAAGATGCTGTTGTAATCAGCAATTTATCCATCTGGTATACGGCGTAGTTGTAAAAAGCACTATCTAGTAAGCGGTGTCGTTGTAATCAGCATTTATCAATGTAAAATCGGTGTCGTTCTAATAAGAGCCTATCTATGTAGAAAAGGTGTTGTAATAAGCACATATCTATTTAGAAACGGTTTGTAGCAATAAACACTTATCTATGCAAAAACAATGTTGTTTTAATCCACATATATCTATGAATAAACTGTGTCGTCGCAATAAACACTTATCTATTTAGAAAGGGTGTCGTTGCAATAAACACTTATCTATTTAGAAACGGTGTCATTATAATAAGCAATTATGTATCTAGTAAAAGGTGTCGTATAATCAGTACTTATATAATGTAATAAATTTGGAGTATGCGCATTTGTTTATAGCTCTCCATTTTAAGGATTTCTTAGATTTTTGTGATTACTTGTTTGATTATGGGAAGTCATTGCTGGGGAAATATTATTCAGACCAAAATAATTAGCCAATTTCTCGGGGCAAACGTTACGGAGTGAAGTGTTAGTGAGTTTCCATGGTGTCATGATTTACTTTGGTGAATTCAGGTCAAAACCGTATAAGTGTCCCTGTCGCTCAGTAGTCCCTTTTAAAATCTAATTGTGTAAATTGATTGTGTGACTCCAGGTGCAGTATTTATGATCGGAGACTGGTAAATTATACAATGGAATAACCCGATTTCGGCATTCCCGGCTTTCATCGCTTTCCAGCCAACTGAAATGTAGGCCAATGAAACTTGAAAACAAGTCCATTTCTTTGTGAGAATTTGAATTTATTACAGAAAAGACATCAGAGTAAGTAAAGTCTGACTAAAATATTATGACTTTACTTTGTAGAAAAGCGTCGTTATTGGTTGCCAGTTGTATGAGATAATCCTGAAAATTTGACTTTCGTTACGATGTTAGACGACATCAAAACAGACTACACAGCGCCGTTAGTTAGGCGGTAAGATCCTGACGCTCAAAATATAATTATGAGCGTGGAGGTTTTACATGTAGGACAAGAACTGGTACCGTTCGTTGAAGTTATCTGACTGCAAGAAGAGTAACGTCTAGCTTCTTGCTTCAGTCTCAGAATTTCGTATTAAATGCTGGCAAAATCCCATGACTGCAGTGTTGGTATTGTTCTGTGGCAGAAAAACGACAAATTTCGTATTAAATGCTGGCAAAATCCCATGACTGCAGTGTTGGTATTGTTCTGTGGCAGAAGAACGACAAATTTCGTATTAAATGCTGGCAAAATCCCATGGCTGCAGTGTTGGTATTGTTCTGTGGCAGAAAAACGACAAATTTCGTATTAAATGCTGGCAAAATCCCATGACTGCAGTGTTGGTATTGTTCTGTGGCAGAAGAAAGACAAATTGCGTATTAAATGCTGGCAAAATCCCATGACTGCAGTGTTGGTATTGTTCTGTGGCAGAAAAACGACAAATTTCGTATTAAATGCTGGCAAAATCCTATGACTGCAGTGTTGGTATTGTTCTGTGGCAGAAGAACGACAAATTTCGTATTAAATGCTGGCAAAATCCCATGACTGCAGTGTTGGTATTGTTCTGTGGCAGAAAAACGACAAATTGCGTATTAAATGCTGGCAAAATCCCATGACTGCAGTGTTGGTATTGTTCTGTGGCAGAAAAACGACAAATTGCGTATTAAATGCTGGCAAAATCCCATGACTGCAGTGTTGGTATTGTTCTGTGGCAGAAAAACGACAAATTTCGTATTAAATGCTGGCAAAATCCCATGACTGCAGTGTTGGTATTGTTCTGTGGCAGAAAAACGACAAATTTCGCATACTTTTAACAAGAAGTATTCACGAGTGAGACCAAGCAACAATTCGGTACTAACCCACGTTCCTGTCAAGGCATGTTCGTAGTCCTCGTGGCGGCAAATCTGATCTTGATTATATGTTTCAGTACACAGATGACCTGAAGAAACATCACTTTTCCCTGTCTATAGGTAAAACGGAATGGTACAAATTGGTGAGTGGAAGAACTTTGCATTTAATCAAACCTTACTACCGACGAATGTGTTCGATGTCGATCTGTTCTGTCAAAATTTAATTGTGACTGGTATGGAATCGAGCATATTTACCCACCCAAGGATATAAGAAAACCCAAATGACGCGCGGCTTCAAAGGTTCGATATCCACCACACCGTACTCTTCTACGATGCGTACAAATAATATATTCTGTCTTCAAAAGCCAAAATCATAATGTTATATTCCTTGTTTCGCCAAAGACTCCCCCCCCCCCGCATACTATTGTTAGGATTCTCGATGAAACAAGTGTCAAGTATGACTCAGAAATGAGAAGGAAAAAAAATTTACCAATTAACCATGAGAGTTCCGTAATTTATTCTAGTCACAGAAGGAAATTTCTTGTACGATCCAAAGTTGATTACTTTGGGCTACGTGATCTACCACTGACTTATGGACAAAAGAGGACGTACAACTTATGTTAGCGGTTATCACCGTGTCTCGAATCGATCTCTGCAATACTACGTAATTCAGGAAAAGCATCGAAAAAATAAAGGCTTTTAAATCTGTCAATCCAACTAGACGTAGACAATGAGAGTGAATCACTCCTGTTTCCAGCGCCCTCTGTTGTTCTCTCTCTCTCTCTCTCTCTCTCTCTCTCTCTCTCTCTCTCTCTCTCTCAGTGTATGCATATGATACATAACTTTGATGATGATTTATCTGAAAAATGCAGAACGTATTATTTTTAAATATCAAAGGATTTTAATTAGTATGTAAGTTTTTGTATTAGTATATGAGTATAAGTATTTTGATTATTATATGCATGTAAGTTCATAAGTATATTAATATAAGTATTTAATTTGTATATGACTATAAGCAGTTTGATTAGTCTAAGTATTTTATTAGTATATGAATACAAGTATTTTGATTAGTATGAGTATGTGTTTTGATTAGTACATGAGTATAAGTTTTTTATTAGTATATATGTTTTGCGATTAGTATTTTGATTAGCATTTTGATTAGCATACGATATACGAGTACAAGCATTTTTTGATTAGTATACGAGTACAAGTATTTTGATTAGGATATGAGAACAAGTATTTTGATTAGGACATGAGTACAAGTATTTTGATTAGTATACGGGTACAAGGATTTTGATTAGGATATTAAATACAAGTATTCTGATTAGTATACGAGTACAAGTATTTTGATTAGTATACGAGTGCAAGTATTTTGATTAGGATATGAGTATAAGTTTTTGATTATTATTTAAGTATTTTGATCAGTATATTAGTATAAGTATTTTGATTGGTATATAAGTTTTTGATTATTATATAAGTATTTTGATTAGTATATGAGTATTAGTATTTTGATTGGTGTATAAATATAATTTTTTTATTTGTATATGAGTATAAGAATTTTGATTGGAGACCGCTTTGGGGTCGTGTTTTGGTGACCTATGTTGTTACCGTAATCGCTAATTTTATCAGCCAGTCAGGTGTAGTCTTACACCTTCGCGTTATGAGCAGTATGGCTGAAGAGCATCAACGTGTGCCAAACGATTTGATTCACTTTCAAATTTCTGTAAGCTACATCTCAACTGGCTAATTCAAAAGGTCACAGAAACATGACCCATAAACGGTCGCTGTCAGATCTTCACGTAGGAAGGGGCGGTCTGATTTTAATCAGATTGAGAATATTCACGCTTACATTTTTTTTGAAGTTCCTGTATATAATCTTTTGCATAGAAACTATAATATATGTATTTTCCGTTTAAGGAAAACATTGCGTTGGGGGGGGGGGCTAGGGTATTTGTCTTTTATTTTCCCACAACGTGTATACGCAATGCGGGGAACTATTTTACGTACAAACGCTGTGGCGAAATGAAAAACAAATAAGCAAGTCTCTCCTGCGAATGTTTTCCTAAAAATGAAACGCAGGCATGATAATTACCGAACATTTGTGAATATTTAAGAATTTTTCGAACTACTTCCATTTGTTAATATTAATTTTCATAAAGTTATCAAAACAAATCGAAAAGCATACGAAAAAAGTAATAGTGGGCTTAGGTCCTTACGTTTTCACAAAATTTCACGTTTTGGTACGTATGTCGTCTGTCTGAGGCTCAAGTTTTGTGGCGAAATTTGCCAAAAACTGGGACTTTGTCTTCTCATATAGTCCAAAATAATATTCTCTATCAGTGTAGTTGGTGATTTTATCGTATTTTAAGTCATTCTTATTCTTGAGCCCTTTAAATGTAGGTCTTAAACTAGCTGAACTGGTATAAAATATCTTTTATTTTTTAATTTTGCCATGCCCCTGTTCTGACAAACGAAGTTTCCAAAACCTACACGCATATAGAGATTAAGTACCTTAATTTGCAAATCTCTACACGAAATTGGAAGAAAATCTCACAGGTCAAACCTTGTAAATTTCATCTACAAAATTTGGTAAACATTTTTTTTTAAACTGTCCGTATTGATCACAATACCGTGGGATGGGGGTGGGGTGAATCCGGCCTCGCTCCCTTTATAAAATCCTAATGACTTAGACGATTACTTGTTCGACCATTATGCAGGGCAAAAAGACCGGGTTATAATGTTAATTTCCGCCTGTTGTCTTCATTTATCGATCCGGTCTTACAGACACTTTCCAATAATTACTCTCATGTAATTTGAGATGAAAATCGAATTCCCTGATGAGTTTCGAGAGCCACGACTAATCGCACGCTGTTCTTGCTTTATTGTGTCGGTGTGGATCCGAAGACGATCCATTTACAATGAGAATATTTTCTATGACAATTAAATCAATCGGTTTATTTGTTGACTATGATTGTTTATATACTTGTCTGCAAGCCATAGGACAGATCGTCGGTGAATGAAGAGCTGATAAATCAGTGATAACCACATCACTTTTCCATTGGTTGTGAGACCGCTTCTGCAATTAGTTTGCTAAAATTAGACCATGTGTTGCACAAAGATTCAGCTTTATCCTCAAAACTGTGTTTCTCAGCAGTAGTAGAGTAAGGTAAGGTTCCTAATCCCAGAGACCCCCTACCCCCCAAAACTTTATACGTTAAAATTTTTGTCAGCATCCTTTTTTTTTAGCTTAGAATGATGACGTTCATATTTCTGACAAAATATGTTTTGTCCAGAGTAGGAGGTCTCCGGGCTAGGAACAACTTACCTTACTCTACTACTATTACAGCCCCTAATGTTAAATTTTCGAACATTATTTCTAATGTTTAGACAAAATTTCTAAAGCTGTACAAAATAAAACAGTAAAAATAAAAAATATTTTTAAATCATAATAATAAAATATTTTTACAAAACATATAATCACAGCACAACCTCATGTGGACTCCTAGGTTGCCAAACAACATCCTAGCAAGTTCAGGGGTATTTGAATAAATCCCCATGTGACCCCCTAGGTTGCCAAATGACATCCTAGCAGGATCAGAGGAAATTCGAAATCAGACGAAACAGACAGCACAGTTTAATCCCATGTGACCCCCTAGGTTGTCAAAGAACATCCTAGCAGGATCAGAGGTTACATATAAACTTATCCTAGGGCAGCACAGTTTATCCCCATGTCACCCCCTAGGTTGCCAAATGACATCCTAGCAGTATCAGAGGAAATTCGAAATCAGACGAAGCAGACAGCACAGTTTTATACAACCCCATGTGATCCCCTAGGTTGCCTAAGGAAATCCTAGCAGGATCAGAGGTTATATATAAACTTATCCTAGGACAGCACAATTAACCCCATGTGACCCCCTAGGTTGCCAAAGGACATCCTAGCAGGATCAGAGGTTACATATAAACTTAATTCTAAGAACTTAACTCTAGGACAGCACAGTTACATATAAACTTATCTTAAGGACAGACACATACAAACAGGCCTTCTATACGTTCAACAGAAATTTGCACAATTTTACATTATATTTTCTGATTCTGAAAACATCATTATAAATAAATGGAGAAATACATGATTTTTTATTTTATATTGTACAGAAAAACGAAATCCGAATGTTGGCTGAAAGACATAGGCTGTATAAGATCGACTGCTGTCAAGGATACTAATTAATAATGACAACGAGTGGGCTGAATGACTACATAGCGCTGTATATATATACATTACTGCGAGAAATAATCAATATTCTGCATGAATGGGTTTTTAGGTAAATGACATAGCATATATACTCACTTACAAGTCGAGGCTAAACTGCAGACAAAAAGATAAAGATCTGCCATAGCATTATGTGCCTGCAGATCAGAGTTTATCTTGTTTGTTTTACTGATTACTTCTAGCAAAACTGCGCAGACCAATGATATGCTCGTGCATTATACGACAGCATATTTGAGTCTATGCAGTTGGACTTAACTTATAAGCGAGAATCTACAGTAACTATGTTATATTTATGTAAGAGGAAATTGCTAGTTATTTTGGCAAATACAGAACTGCTACCAGGATTTGTAGGTCTTAAAATTACCATCAGATTTTAGATACATTTCATTAGTCAAAAAAAAAAAATACGGAACAAATGTTGCAGTATATATGCTATGTTCGATAACTACAAAAGATTTTAAACTTAGCTGGAACAGTATTATCTCCCTTTTAAAAACAGATATGGTATACAGAGTTATATTTCTTGACCAATAAACAGTGTCTCAACAGTCGCGATTAACTACAATGTACTGTCATGATTGTACAAATAAAATTTAATTCTACCAGATACTTTACGACGACATTCAAATAGTTCTTTCATTGCTATCTTACTGAGAAGATACTTACTACCTTTTGCAAAAACCTCCGACCTGTCCAAGTCTATGTTGATTTTTGTGTATTCTTGTTGGCTGATCGGATCATGAAAATTGTCATATTTAGTGCAAGCTCGTCTCGCAAACTTTCGAGATAATTAAAATATTTGCTATCGTCTGATCTGATAAGGGAGAGTTTGATTCTGTCAAATTTACTAAAACAAATACCTGAAATTTCATCGTTAAATTCAAATGATAATTGCTGGTCATTAACCATTATTTTTTATTTTGCTATTAACTCCATCGACTAATGTTAAATTTTCGAACATTATTTCTGATGTTTAGACAAACTTACTTGCATAATGTCCAAGCGCTAGTGTATTAATTCCGTCTCTGCAATATCTTTTATCATCAAAATTACTTAGTCCCCGTTTTATAATTGTATTCGTTTCAAGTTTATGATGATTTGTTCTGATAACATTTGTTTTGATAAAAATGACGCTGTTGTTTAGCGCTGCTTTAAAATCGTCAAAATTCATCATCTTTTCCACATATCCTCGAGGAATACCTTTTGCTTTTTTTTTGTAAGTTTATTGTCATCGAATATGACAGCATACATTTTACTCTTTAGTCCAACAAATTCCCTAACTGGCATAAACATAAATTCATCTTTCATTTTTCCAATAACTTTCTTATTCGAATTATCTTGAAATCCACTACATGCTGGATAATCGGATAAATCGAACAGATTTTTATTATTGTAAATATCCTGATAGACATCTTCACATTTTATATTATAAACTAGCGAATCTGTATCAGTAAATAGCAACTCTGAACCTGGCCACTGCTTTTTGGTAAAATTATAATGAAAATTGTACATCAGCCACTTCGATATATCAAGTACAGCTGCACCAACATAAATCGGTTTATTTAACTTTAAATTTGTCTTTCGTCGTTGTATTGCAACAAGAGTTTCATTAAATGTTTTCATACTAACAAAACCATCATCGTTAACTAATTTATTTCTGCGATTTATGTCATTAACAATTTCTATCGAAACTCTTTTTCGAATATTTTCCATCGTCTTACCGAACACCGAGTTGTTCATTAACTTGAAAAAGTTTTTCTCAAATTCGGTTTTAGCCACAGCACGACGTTTCATATTTAAGTCAATATAATTTGCCATCCACCTCGACTGATTAAACGTTAGCACGCGATGAACTTTTCTCAGAATTAGTCCAGCATCTACTGCTTGTTTTAAATTTTTGTAATGCATAACGTAATTTCTTTTATTTAACAAATTTGGAACTAACTTATTAACAATCGAATTTTTTGCTGTTGTCGTTGCTCGTTGTTCAGGTGATAATAAACTATAATTAATCATCATTGACTCCGCACAAAACGGATAATTGTTATGTAGATCATGTAACGAACTAAGATAATCTAGATCAACTTCAACAAAGTATGAAATATCGGAATAATCATTCTTAATTTTTCTAGGTAAATTGTTTTCAGTTTCTCTAAGAAATTGATCTGGAGTTATCCAATGAAACCCACTACACGGCATTGGTTCTGACATTGCATAGCATACCAATTATTAGCGTCCAGATAAATAATATAATTGGACGGGAGATTTTTATCATAATTTTTCAGATATTTGTTATTAGCAGCTGCATATTTTTTTGTTATAACGCTAATTCCGCCTCTGATACCTTTTTCAATATAGTTAAACATATCGACATCTGTTAAGAGATCCAGTTCTATCTTACTTGTTTTTAGTAGAGCGTCCCAAGACAGTCCAGGTGAGGAATAATACCAACAGGGGTCTAGCCCATAATTTTTATGACTCACTTGACGAAAACTCTCAAAAACATCTGCTAGTAATAAAACATCTGTTTTCAAATATAAATCGTGATAATCACCAAATGTTTTACAACTAAATTTATTCCAAATATCTTGTGCATATTTGTATTCGTCATCTGTGATATTTTCATTTTTGAGTTGCGAGTAAAATTTATCTTTATCAGGAAGGGAAGTTTCATCAAATCTGCTCCAATCATCGAGATACTCGTAAGGAAATATACCTTTTTTTGTCAAATTGATATAGTTTTCACCAAAGCAGCTTTTTAGGTTAATAATAATAATAATAATAATGAGGACTTTGTATAGCGCCTAATCTTTAGAAGCTCTAAGCGCTTTACAACATTTGACAAAACTTAAAAAAACATATATAATGATATGATTACAAAATTAAAAACAAACACCACGAAAGTAGAAACAGAAAATATGCTGTAAATATTTAAGGCAAGGATACATTATTAGGTCTTTAAGTCTGTTCTTGCAGTTGAAATAGGTGAGTTTTAAGAGCGCTCTTGAATGAGATCACTGTGTCTTTGTGTCTAAGTGCAGTGGGCAATTCGTTCCACGTTGCTGGGCCCTGGTATGCAAAAGAGCGTTGTCCATATGATTTCATCTTCATAGTGGGAATAATGAGAATACGAGTGTCAGAAGAGGAGCGTAAGCATCTTGCAGGTGTGTACACATGGGTGAGGTCAGATAGGTATGTTGGACTGGAGCCCGTCAGTGAAACGTAGCACAGAGAACAAATTTTGTGTTTAATTCTGGATCGTATGGATAGCCAGTGTAGGGTAGAGAGCAGGGGAGAGGCGTGCTCTGATCGTGGTACTCTAAGGATGATTCGAGCAGCTGTATTTTGAACTTTTTGAAGTTTCTGAAGTAGATATTGAGACGAACCAGACAGAATTGAGTTACAATAGTCCAGTCTTGAAAGTACTAAGGAACACACAAGTGTTTTAGTGGCATCAACTGAAAGATACTTGCGAATGGAGCTGATTCGTCTCAGCTCAAGATATGCAGCCTTGCATATGTTCATGACATGTTGGTGCAACGAGAGAGTACTGTCGAGAGTGACACCGAGGTTTCGCACTGACTGTGTGAATTTAATGTTGGTGTTATTGATATTTATTGTCTGAGGTAAAGGATGTGAATGAGAAAGTCTTTGTGTTGTAATCAGGATGGCTTCAGTTTTATCATCATTCATCTGCAGCTTGTTACATGTCATCCATGATTTCACATCGGAAATGCACCTCTCTACGCCTTGGATGGTAGCTTCAACTTCAGCTGGATGGCTAGATTTGTATATTTGGGTGTCATCAGCATACAATTGGTGAGACACTGGATGATGATCTATGACACTTGAGAGTGGCTGAGTGTATAGAATGAAGAGAACAGGTCCAAGAACAGACCCCTGTGGAACACCACAGCATAGATCAACTGGGCTGGAGTGTTTTCCATTTGCGGACACAATTTGTGTCCTGTTGACCAAGTAGGACTTGAACCATAGTAAGGCCGTATCATGAATGCCAAATACATGCTGGAGACGGTGAAGTAATATATCATGGTCTATAGTGTCAAATGCTGCAGACAAGTCAAGGAGAGTGAGGACTGTAATCTTTCCGCCATCCAAAGCAGAGAGAAGGTCATTGACTACTTTCAGAAGAGTAGTTTCAGTACTGTGGCAAGGGCGATATGCAGACTGTACATTGCTAAAAAGACTGTTTGAATTCAGATGAGATACAAGTTGGGATAGAACAACTTTTTCTAAGATTTTTGACATGAATGGGAGATTAGAAACTGGGCGGTAGTTCTTTAAATCATTATGGTCGAGTGTTGGTTTCTTCAGCAGAGGCCTTACAATGGCAGTTTTGTAAAATGATGGGAATTCGCCAGTTGAGAGAGAGGTATTAATAACATCAGTTAGTGAAGGCAGTATTGGATCCAAGCACTCTAGCAGCAGTGACGTCGGGATCGGATCCAGTTCACATGACTTTGGTGCACTCTTCATCACGATTGTACGTACTAAATCCATAGAGACAGGTTCAAATGCTGCTAACTGTTGCCGCTGAAATTCTGTATCGCAACTGTATGGTGACGATGAGTCAACTGAAATTGTGTTGTCAAGTTTATCTCTGATGGTTTGTACTTTGTCACGGAAGAAATTTGCAAACAGGTCCGGAAGGTCGACTAGAGAGAAGGTAGCTGGAAGTGGTGTACATTTGTTCCTTGACATCAGCTTGTTAGTAATCTCAAATAGCTCTTTGCAGCTGGAACTTTCCATGATTTTAGTACTGTAGTGGGCTGATTTAGCTGCATGGACTATGTTTGTGACATTCTTCTTAGCGGCATCATAGATCTGCTTATGAATAGTGAGTCTGGTGGAAAGCCAAAGCCTCTCAGCTTTACGGCGGTCTCTTTTGGCAGTGCGAAGCTGGTCCCTAACACTGCTATACCACGGAGAACACTTCTGAATTGCTACACTGCACTTGGTTGCTGGGGCATGTTTGTCGAGCAATGAACGCAGGCAGTTATCAAGTTGTTCTGCTGTAGTGGGTAAGCTAGTTGTTAGGTTTGCTTGGATGTCATGCATTAGTTTGGTTCTGTTTATCATACGGAGGTTTCTCTTAGTAGCGAATAAAGGTGGAGGGTTAGGGACTGATACGTCAAGATGGCATATAATGCAGAGGTGATCTGATGAAAGTTCGTGGGACACCAGGGAGGACTGAAGAATATTATCATCAGGTCTGTAAAGAATCCAGTCTAATATGTGACCATGTTTATGGGTGGGTTGGCTAACTGACTGTTTGAGGTTGAAAACGTGAATGGAATCTAGGAGTTTCGATGTGCATGGGTTTCCAGGACAGTCAAAGTGAAAGTTAAAATCTCCAAGAATAATCAGGTTGCCACCTATCGAATTTCCATACTCCAGGAGATTCGGAAACTGCTCCAAAAAGAGAGATTCTGTCAGCTTGTTTTTTCTACTAGGAGGAGGGCGGTAGAGGCAGAAAAAGTGGACTGACCTTTGTTCCAGTGCGAGTGTAGTTTGGACTAGTTCAAACGATGTGTGGTCGAAATTGAAAGTTGTTGTGTAGTTAAGACGGTTGATCAAGGAGGTCTTTGCGATGACAGCAATTCCACCTCCGCGAGAGTGGCGGGGGAACGACTTGATGGAGTAACCGGTGGGTGTTAGATCCACGCACTTGGGTTCATCGCCTGATGTTTTTAGCCATGTTTTTGTCAGGAAAAGACGTCGATATTCTGGTCGTTGATAAAATTAACTATTTCTGTGCGCTTTTCCGATGGTCCTACTGATTGGGCATTGAATAATGCGATGCGCAGTGGTATCTCTTCGATAGCTGACACAACGGTTGACGATTTAATTGGAATTTGGATTAGGTTGTCTAAATTAACGGCCGAATTTTTAAATTTCTGCGCCGGAAAGGGCGAAAGGGAGATAACTGGAATTCTTCTTCCTGTTCTACGCCGGCCAGCTTTGAAACAACGCTTCTTTTTTCGCTTCCGTTTACAGTTATGGAATGATGAATGTAGTCCCAGGTCGTTTAGTCTAGTGCACAATGTAGTGTGGAGAGCCAAGGAGTGGCCATTTAACGCAATTAATGAGGGTCCATCATAGCATAAACGGGTGGACTGGCGAGTATCACGTGATGCCGGCTTGTTCGATAACAAAGGAAGCCGCAACAGAGGAGCAAGACAGCTGAGAAAAAGTCTAATTTTTCTCGTTTCCAATACAAGAAGATGAAGAAACACATTCAAAAAGAACAGCCTGTGCATGATGAACACAATAACGCAGACGAAGACAGACAACAAGCACACAGATCATGAAAACGGCACAAAAATCCGGACAGCTGCCTCAAGCCGGTTAAGCGATAGCGGCCATCTTGAATTCATCGAAACTACTGCAACCTTTAACAAGCTCATCTAATGATGCTGCTATAAATTGCAGACTATCAATAAAACGTAATTTACCGAGCGCCACCGACATATACTTTTCAAAATTATTTGGAATACATTTTATTACGTTATTTAATTTTAGTTTAGCTTTAATATTTTCATCACCAAAAGCTTCTACAATGATATGACTGTCATAGCCACGAAAGTTATGTAAAACTACAGCAATAAAATCTGGAGCATGAAATTTTAAATTACAGCTGTTATGAGCTGCTCCACGATATTGGCCGGTCAAATGACAATGATCTCGCACCTTATCACGGACTCCGTTGGAGTCTACCAGTAACTTTTCACAAACATGACAATTAGCTGTTTCATCGAAATCGAGTTGTTGTTTAAACGTTATTTTCATCGGAGCTGTTTTAAATAATCTGTTAGAAATTTTATTCACTTCGTCCATTAAATTTTTTAATAGCCATACGGCAGGATTTTCACCTCTATATAACTTTATCGGAGTTGAAAATTTATCGTTAGCGCAACAAACTACTTTATAAGCTACTCCGCAAGGAATATGTTGTTGTATTTTTCTAGTACTGGGTTTATTCGGATTATTTTCTGCTCCAACCACAGGAACGAGTAGACACTCGAAATCAGCGTAAATAACAAAAGGAATATTTAGTTTATGATCATAATTTTTAAATTTTAATATTTTTTCTTTTTCGCCAGACAGAGTTATTCTTTGAACGTTGACACAGTATTTGAGATGCTCCTGCAGTATTCCATCGCTAGAAAAACCATGCAGACATCTATAACAGAAATATTTTTTATTTTTATTTTTACTATACTGTCTGCCAACTAGGCCGTTAAAGTTTTTTTATCCAACAATAATGTCCCTGATAAAATAATAAATTTATTGTATTTTGTGTAGCATTTTCTGAGATATATCTCGGGTAAACGTTTTCTCGCTCATCTAGTCCGAAAACATTTACTGAGATACTGTTTTGTTTTTCAAACTTTGGTATATGGTTTTCTGCTACTGGAAAAGTTATTCCTAAAAAATTTAGTTCGTCTTTGTATGGCAAATACTTTTCAGTTCTGTCGGGGTGATCACACTGAGGATGTTTTTCAGAAAGAATATACCATTGAAAACATTTGTCATCGTTGTTTTTGACATTTATACAGCATTTTTTGTTTTTAATTTTTTGAGGGAGATCGACGTACAAACTACCGCGAAGTACGTTATATTTTGCTGCGTGAAATAAAACTTATTTTATCATTTCAAATTTCCAACCCGATCCTGATGAAGTAAATTCTTCTAATTTTTTGTTTATTTCTTGATGTATTTCATCGGCGACCATGGCAATGTCTGTTCCAGTTAATATTTTTCTCGATTTTGCTGTTAAATATGGTTCCGAAATTTCGCTGTCAAAACTTTTTGTTTCAAAAATTACATCAAGTACATCTTGAACTGCATGTAACTTTGATAAAATCGTATGATATTGTACTATAAGTTTGATACTTTTATGAGCCGCAAGTTCTTGAGCTATAACAGGTTGCAAAAGATTAAATAAATTTGTGGAGCTAAAATTTGCTAAAATATTTTCATCATCAAGTTTGTAACTATTATCATAACCTGAAAATGCTGAAGCAATTTTTTCTGTTTTGATAATGTTCTTTATAGCAATATCTCGCAATTTTAACATTATATATATATAGTAATATTTTATATTTAATTGAATTTTTTTAATTAGAGATATAAAAAACCTTATAGTATAATGACAGAAATTTTGAAATATCTGAGACTGACAGCGAAAGAGCAAGAATTTTATCATGTACACCCAAAGTACAATTTATATGCAGCAAATATGTTAGGTTCTGTTATTAATATAGAATCTAAAAAAAATCTGTTGGCATATCAACACCAGCTGGTGTATTAATTTCAGTAAAAGGCGATAATGCAGAAAGGACTAAAATGTTTAGAAAAGATTTTATTTATACTTTCTTTTGCGACGATATTCCAGAAGGACAACGAGTATACAGAATAAATAGCGTAATTGCTGATGATAATATTGAAAATTTAGCATTCCAAAATGAATTTCAACTTCATCCAGTATTTGATTTATATGAAGCTAATGAGAAGGGAATTATTAGACATATAAGAACAAAAAAAGTTGTTGGAAATTTGCAGAACAGTGGATATTTTGGTGTTAATGTACGTGGAACAAAAACTAATTTTGTTTAGTATCAATCTCATCATTTTGTGTTTGGAACTTTTAACAGACTAATACCTAATAGTTTAGTTGTTGATCATAAAAATGGTATTAAAACAGATAATCGTTTGGAAAATTTATATCTAGTTACATCAAAAGAAAATACTAGAAGAGGAATTGGTGGTGGTAATAATTTAACAAATCTAAAAAGATCAGTTATTTCAATAAATCTAGAAACTGGAGAAGAAATGAAATTTAAATCAATGACATCTGCGGCAAAATATCATAAAATTCATTCAAGTGCAGTAAAATTTGTAGCTGATAATGTAACAAAATCAGCAACGTCAATGTTGACATTTGATAGATTTAGTTTTAAATACGATAACTAATGATATTTTCTATATCATTTCGAGTAAGACAATTATGACTAAATTCCTTAATATCGTCGCGATTAAATCGTAATGTCATCATTTTATTTGTATCAAGTTTTATTTTTCTGCTGCTGTTAATAAAAATTCGTCAGATTCGCCTAATGTTATCATAACCTCAACAAAATAAAAACTATGTCCCAACAAACAATTTCGAATTGCTTCAGCTAATTCTTTGTGATTTAATATATTAAATCTTTGATGATATTTCATTTATCCAAACATCTTATTATTTATTAATTAGATAAAAGATTATTATAATAATGAGCTTAATTGAGAGACTGGCTGAACTATATTCGGGAGATTTTGCTTCAGTTTCAAATTTTACATTAGAAAATATTACTAATGACAGATTTGCTGGTTATACTGAAAATGATATTTTACATAACTATGATGAAGAAGAAAATGATGTTGTTGTTAGTAAAAAAAATTTAAGCAGACCAACAACTGGACGATATGATGTTAAATACCATATTGCTAAAAAATAATAAAATTTAATTTTACTATCACAGAGCATCAAATATTTTGGCAGCTTATAAAACCCTTTTTAAACGTAAAAATAACTGGACAACAAAGAAATATAAAATACGATTTTATTTTTGTTAAAATATTTAATTTAATGCCAATCGACGATGCAAGAAAATTACATTTAATTTCTCTCTGTAAACCAGTAAAATATAAATCAGTATTAATAAAATACGAAGAAATTTATAATAATATTATTCGATCGACTTAGTTGGTACCAAGCTATTAAATTTATCGCTATACCCACGCCATTTAACTAAACTTTTATTGCCGCGCTTTTTAATAACTTTTTCAATAACAAATATATCTTGTTCTGTATTCTGAAGTTCTTGCTCGTAAAAACTGCCAGTTATAGGTTCACCTAATAAATCTTTCAACGAGTATGTAACTGGTATTGTTAAAAGTACTTTATCAACAACAAATACTTCTTCACTCCAGTTATGAATATATCCTTTTTCAAATGTTTTTTTCGTCAGAGAAATTCTAACTTTATCACCAACTTTAAATTTATGTCTGCGGTACATATTTTCATTTGCTAATATTGGATTTGCAATCGCGTCGTTTGGCGACATTTTCCTTTTGCCTATCGAAATGGATCTGTGTTTCGTGTTATTATACTGGTCAACAATTTTCTGTAAATTGTCAATATATTTACTCGTATTTTTAGCTGTCAAATACTTGTGGATTTTTTCGTTGAGCGTGCGATTAAATCTTTCAACGATGACGCTTTTTCCCTCATTTCCTGTGACATATTTTTTAATGTTATTTTGCTCTAAAAATTGTTCAAATTTTTTATTAAAATATTCTGCTCCATGATCAGTCCAGATTCTATTTGGTTTTCTTTCTGTGTTAACAATAATTTGTTTTAGCGCATCAGTCATCGATGTCCCTGTTTTATCCGAAACGGGTATACTAAACGCGTATTTGCTAATAACATCTACAACATTAAAAAGATATCTCTTTGGAGCGCCATCGGCTCCAACGTTAAATTGAGCTAGATTGGAAACATCAACTAAATCTATCGCCCAGATATCATCAACGGCATTTGCGACAACTTTACGTATCGGAAACTTTTTTTTTTAGGTTTATGTATCTCTAAGGCAAGATCATCATATAATTCTTTTTTTTCCGAGACCTAATTTATATTTTGCTCCAATAAAACCCTGGACCAGCCTTCGGTCAACACGTTCTCGCATATTTAAAGGTTTCATATCACGAAGTTCGTCTAACATTACTTTATCGCAGCTATGTTTATTTTGTTCGTTGTCTGGACGCTCAATGTCTCTGTAGCAGATATCATGGCGCATTACTATTGCGTCAACTTGATTGTAAGGCTCTTGTCCTGGCAACGGATTATCGTTTTCGTCAAGTTGTTTATCAAGAAGATTATAAGGTCCAGTATATTTATAACCTGGCAATGTCCAACCGCCTTTTGGTTTCGGCAATTTGCCAATTAATTTATGTATATCTATACCTGTTCCAATTATTTCTCTGTTTTTGCATTTCTGACAATATGTAACAATTTTATTTTGCTCGAGGCATAAATCTCTATCACAATCGCACTCGCATGTCATTATTTATTTTATAACTGACAAATTTTTCAGATTATAATAATATTGTTTCAGTCGTCTACTAAAATAATTTCTGGATAACCCGCTCCGGACAACTTTGTTTTTGGCAAAAACATACTTTTTCTTTTTCCACAGATTGCACAAATAATTTTCAGCATTATTCTATTATTTTTTGTTTTTTCTGTTTTTCATCTTTATTTTCTGTTTTAGTTTTACACTTAAGACAATATGTTGACATTGTATATCAGTGAGTTTAGATAAAATTTGGAGCTTTTCAAGTTCTGCAAAAGTTCAATGCAATCTCATCATTAGCGTGAGAAGGTTGTTTGTCAAATTGCAAAATAAACTTTAAAAAATCTGAATTTTCAGTCATCTGTTTAATGAACATTACGCAATAGTATCCACAAGCAGAAGTTCCAACGGGTTGAATTTGATTAGACGAATAATTTATTATTTTCGCAAGAGACTTCGTCTCTGGAGATTTTGTCTCTTGAATTCTACTCATATATTTTTTTATTGCATCACTTGGTGGAATTCCGAACGAGTCAAAATAATTGTTATCACAAACAGCTACCCAATGTGTA
The DNA here is from genome assembly GCA_016617855.1 of Megalonaias nervosa. Taxonomy (NCBI): domain Eukaryota; kingdom Metazoa; phylum Mollusca; class Bivalvia; order Unionida; family Unionidae; genus Megalonaias; species Megalonaias nervosa. Next base: position 29,009 of record JAECUM010031583.1, on the reverse strand, counting down.
GCAGATCCGTCATTGAAATCTTGTATATTTATAACACACGAACCTAGCGTCGGCGATGGAATCGTCATAAGTTCATCTTTAGAATAAACTCCACTGAAATTTTTTACTTTTTTTAGTTTGTCAAGTATATCAAAATTACTTAACGCAGACTTCATCTCTTTGTTCCTGGCAACATTAGTTCACGTCCTACTCCTAACAGATTTGGCAATAGACTTCCCGCTAATCCTGATAGTAATGGAGCTATTGGAATAAATCCCCCTTTTCGCCTCAGTCGTGTCTTTTTTTTTCGTCGTTGTCTTTCTTTTTGCTGTTTTTCGTTTGGGCATTATATTTATCAGTCACATAAAATTAAACTTGCGAAATTGTTACCATCAACATTCATACGAAACATTAAACTAAAAAGTTAAACGAAAATTTTCTTTATTCCATGACCTTCAACTGCCTTTTTCGTTGCGCCAGATACTGCTCCAGACGCTGCTGCTAATCCTAATGTACCTAACACTGGCAAACTTTTAGGTATTAATGTTCCGGCCATCACAGATAGTGCCGGACCGAGGAAACCACCTTGTTTTGACATTGCAGTTATTTGTGCAGCACTTAAATTTAAAACAAAAGGTTTTTTGCGATCGTATTTATTTACTTGTTTTTTGGTTAACATTAATTTTGTTAAAGTACCCGAAACACCTTTGGTGTTTGGGTTGACCTTTAATGAAACCTGCCTCTTCTTTGCAACAGCAGCTGCTAATTTTTTAACTTGACCATCTGTCAAATATATTTCTTTTACAATATATCTTGTTATCTTATATTAAAGTTACAGATTAAACTTGTACTGACATTTTACCTCCGATAAAATCAATCGTTATAGTTCTGTCGCTGATCACTAACGCATATACATATAACTGCGCTGCTGGAACTGCTCCGAGCGTCCAAGTAATTTCAGTATCAGCAGTTGAAATTACATCTCTTTCATTTTGTTTACTAACATCAAAATAAATATCGGATAAAGTGTACGGAATTCCTCTACTGATATCTGAGATCCATCTCTAACGTCCTAATATTTTTGCAATGCGTCGAGCAGGTACATGTAAGGTCGAGTAATATTTTTATTAGCGTCATCTGCAAAATTACATTCTATCGCTCGCTCCAGGTATTGCTTTGAATTTATTCTAGCATATATTCGTCTAACATCAGCATTATCAAATATCGCATTATTTTGTTGTTGGTTATTACGTCGCGCTTGTTGCTGAAATGCAATAAATAATTGCCGTGGCTTTTGTTCAGTCGACGTCGTTGTGACTCGCCATGTGTAGTCTGTGGTATTTGGAACTGCTGTTTGATATATTTTATGTTGCTGAAAATGAATCTTCTTTGTGCGGTTTTTAAGAATATCATCTAATTCGAGCGATTTTGAAACCGTCGGTGTTATTCGTGGCATCCACAGCGCAAGTTTGTTTATGATAAATTGTACATCATTCCCACCTGACCTAAACAGGCAGTCGTTTTGTTCTGATCGATCTAAAATAAGCGTATGTTTAACTCCACGAAATACTTTATTATAATCGCGGCAAAATCCAAATACTGTGCTTAACGGTAACATCATTGTAATTTGACGTGATACTGCTGCAAGTGCCTTTCTCTTAGCATAACCCTCATTATAACGTTTATTTTGTAAGCTAATTTCGTTATTAATCAAATTTAACATTGCAGTACCGTCAGCAGATGCTTCTGGTAGTGCTATACCAAGATTATTGCAAGCAGAAGTAAGTGAGACTCTTGTAGCGTCTACATTAGCGGCTGCATCTGGTGCGGCTATACCAAAATTAAAAGCATTAGCGATAAGAAAATTTCTTGCAATTACAGCATTTGCAGCAGCATCAGCTCCAGCAGCTAATGCTGTTCTTAAAATAAATTCATTTATCGCAGGAAATATTGCACCACTTCTGGTGTCTTTAAACCACATCATGTTAGTTGCAGTTGATTTGGAGTAATCATCGGAAAACGAAATAGTATTTAATACTGTACTTGCAACTTGTAAGTGACTTGAAATATCTTCGACAGTTTGATTGACCAGCTGATATCGAGCACTTTTAAATAAACACCAACCATCATTTATAAGAGCTACTTCTGTTCCACCTGCAATTGCGGCAGGTGGATTAGCTACTGTCATAATCTGACCACGAACTTCCAACATTGCTTTATGGGGAAGTAGGAATACGTCATCATCTCGAGTATTAAATGTTCTAACGCCAGCCTTATTAGGGTCGTTAGAATTTTCATCGAGATATTCAATATATTCAAATTCTGTTACTGTGTCGTCTGTGTCATAAATTTCTGCTAAATCGAGATAATTTTTAACAGACATTTTTTTATCTATTAGGTTATACAAAATTTTGTCAACCTATTGTGGCGCTGTTGCTTTAGATATCAATTTTTGTATAATTTGTTCTCCTTGCGGTGATAAAAGTTTTTTATTGTTGTTATCATTGCGCGTTGAGTTTCTTTTGTTGGTGCGATTTCTGAAATAGCTTGTTTTATTGTCGGTCTTTTTATTTTATCAGCTATTTTTTGTCCCACAGCAGTTCCAGCAGCAGATGCAGCTCCAGTTGCAAAAGCTTTTGATGCGTCAAGTGCAATTGGTGCAACTTCATGAGCTATTCTTGGAGCATTTTCTATAATTTTAGCAAATATATTTCCCAAAAATCCTCCTACTATTTTTCTTCGATAAACTTTTTTCTGTTTCATTATATCTGAGGTTGTATAATTTTATTACCAAATCTTTCGCATTACTAAACCCTTTTAGCTTTTCTTATAAAATATGTTTACTGTTGTTCGCGTAAATGTAAATAATAAGTAACAATTTCATTGTTAAAATCCAGTTATCGTTTAGACTGATCTGTCAATTGCATATTTACTTCTGTTATTTGATTTTCAACATTTAACGGACAATAAATAACTTGACGTGGACTAATTTGCATCAGAGATCCTGGCGGAACGTCTGGTGAAAAACTGTATATTTTTTGTCCTTTACTACCTTTAGCTGAATAAGATCCAGATGCAATAGAGCAATTTACCAATATTGTGTTTACATCAGTTATATTTATTGGATATATACCGTCAAATGTAACAGGTTCTTCAAAAGCATGATATAGTTGATTATAAAATCCTATCAGTGATGCGATACATTTTACATCAAATATAACTACTATATTTTTTAATGTTATTCTGGCGCGTAATGTGTTATAATTTGGTTTCAGCTCAAAATTATCAGCTATACCTTTATTTTTTGTTATAAGTTCTTTTATTATTTTATTTAGATCGTCAATATTATAAGCTCCTTGTGGAATTTTAAATGTTTTCCATGTACTTAAAGTTAAATCATGAGTAAATTCAAATTTATCGTTTACTCCAGTTTTTACATTAGGTGTGGAATTCCAGCAAGTACAGGAAATTAGTCCAATTTCATATTGTTTTTCACGATCTAGTTCTATTGGCGGAATATACTTTACTGAAAAATGTGCGCTATCTTTATCAGATTGGCTAGAGTCTAGTAATAATGTTGCTGACATTTATTATTAAATTTTTATAAAATTAAATCGCGATGTAAAGTTTCGTATTCGTCAGATGTTAATAAATTTTCCGATCTCAAATTATCAAGTATGTCAATAATTTCATTATCAATTTCAGCACCAACATTTCCAGCTTCTTTTGATGATATCAATAACATTAATCTGCCTATCATTTCAGTAACTGATGAAAATATTCTAATCACTTTTCCTGTTTTTCTTTTCTATATTGTTTCACACGATTTTCATCAAATTAAAAAAATTTCCTTTTAAAATCCCAACCGGTACCAAAAGCTTTTTCTCTACTGGCTTGTGCTGTTTTTCCAACGAGTAAAGCAATAATACCATATCTCATTCTATCATGAAGTGGAATCATATTTTCATCTTCTATGGCTGTGTTTAACTCATTTTTAGCAATAACACCGTCGTTCATTATTACAGTTAATTTAGTAATAAATTTGTTAAATTCTTCATCATTCCATTTACTTATATTATCAAGATCTTTTATTTCATTTTTCTCTAAAAAAAATCATCATATTCATCCTTTGTTATCTCATTATTTACTTGTTTTATATACCGTCAACTTGTCAACTCTTTCTTGTTCCTTTTCAATATCTTCTAATTTTTCTGATAAATTTGTTAAAATATTTTTAATCTCCTTTGTGGTTAAACCTGCTAATCTTTGTTGAAGCGCTAGTGGATCATTTATTAGCTGATCTAGTGCAGCTTGTCTTGCAGCAGGATCAGCTATATTTGCTAAAAGTGACTCAGCTAATCCTCTTTTTTCTTCTTCAGATCTTTCAATAATTCTTCCAGCAGCTGCTTCTTGTTGTTCTTTAACTAATCCGAGTAAACCTTTTTCTTGTAATTTTTTAAGTTCTTCTTCTGATAGTGGACCAGTTTCAGGTTGTTTTCCAAGTAAAGCTTCAGTAACTGGTTTGAGAGCGGCTGCTGTTGTTTCTGCTGCAACCACTTGACCATGTCGTTCTTGTTGGATCATCTGCCTAAGTTCAGCTTTAGATTTAACAAGTTTTTTTAGATTTTCTATATGTTTTCTGTACTTTGCTTGTCTTTCCATTAATTATATACTATTTTCTATAAAAATTACTGTAGGTATTTTTCAATACAACAGCGAAACATTTTACTCGTATCATTTGTTAATTTATCAAACAAAAAAAAGTCATATTTATTTGCCGTCGCTTTATGATATAATTCAATAAATTTATCTTTTGTTACATCACCACATTGTTCGTTCGCGATATTTCTAACATCGACATTGTCAAGTCCTGGAAATAATATAAAACAACCAGTATTTCGCCGAATAAATCTGTCGACGTTGTAAAAACCTTGGGCGGGATAAATAGAATTACATTTTTTATTACGTGATAATGAAAAATATGATCTTATTTTATTCATTTCTTCATTGTTTAGCGAAATATCATCAAAAACAACTATCTTGTGTTCGGACGAATCAAGTTGATTAACTGGAACAAGTTCTTCTGGTTGTTTGATAATAAAAAATCTTCATCAGCCTCAAGATTATCACGAAGTTTGTCATTATAATTGTTAAGTAGCTCGTACTTATCCTGTTGTGGATTAATTGTGTAAATATAAACGCGATCGTAGTTAAAATTATCTCCTAGAAGTAAATTCATAAGCAAGTTTGTTTTTCCCGATCCAGTTCTTCCAACGATAAGATAATGATAATCTGGAAGTTCATTGTTATGTTTATGTTTCACCAACCGCTCTGTATCAAAGTTTAATATCGAAGATTTTGCCATTATTGTTATACAATTTTATGTTATATAAAAAAATTGTCAGACGATAAATAAATAATGAGCTATTATACAAAATTTGGAACATTAGTAGGAGATTCATCGGCTGTAAGTACAACAATAACAGATGGTAAGGTTGATTTATCAGGTTACCTGAAAAAATCCGGCGACACAATGACGGGAAACTTGTTTATGTCAAATCAACGAGTACTAGATTTAGAAACAGATTATCCGCCAATAAATGTCGTTAATACACAAGCTGTTAGGTATGCACAACTAAAATTAGTCGACAATAATAAACTATCATTGACAGGTGGAACTTTAAGCCGTAACTTAGATATGTCAGGAAAAAAAATTATAAATTTAGAGACCGGGTATCCACCAGCAAACTTAAATCAAACACAAGCGGTAAGTTATTTGCAGTTGAAGTATGTTGATGATAACAAACTTGATAAAATAGGTGGGACAGTTACAGGTAATATCAACGTGTCAGGAAATTTTTTTATAAATTTAGAGATTGTATATCCGCCAGAAAACTTAAATCAAACACAAACTGTAAGTTATGCACAACTAAAATCTGTTGACGATAATAAGCTTAACAAAGCCGGTGATACAATGACAGGTGACCTGTCCATGTTAAATTCAAAAATAACTGGACTACCAGTAACCTCACCATCTGATAACACTGATGCTATTAGTTATGCTCAATTAAAAGAAGAACTCAACCCATATTTTAAGAAATACGGTGGACCGATGTCAGGGAATATAAACATGAAAGCCAACAAGAAAATGACGACTTACGCTCCAGTGAACCCTAACGATCTGACAAATAAAGCGTATGTTGACAGTCTGTTTAGTAGTGTAAAACGAACCAAAAATAATGTTGGGTATATTCCAATATTGTTTAAGGCAACTGACCATCGAGTTGGGCTTGAGGTAAGCGCATCATCATTTTATCCTGAAAATTATCCTTATTACGCTTTCTCTGATAGACACGAGTGGACGACCAACGGAGAAATTGAAAATTTTTGGATCAAAATCAAATGTCCTACTGCAGTTACTATTTGGCAATTTCATTTGCGAGGCCGATTAAATCCTAGCTTTGGTCGAATTTATAATTGGTGATTGGAAGGATCAAATGATGATATTAATTGGGCAACATTGTATAGCACAACAGATATTTACATTTCAACAACACAATATTTTACGATTCCGACTGAAAACACTGTTAACAAGTACTTGTATTTTCGAGTTTATGTTATTGCTGCTGAACGTCCGTTTCCAGGACTGACAGCATTTCAGATATATACACCTGATGATCAAATTTAATCTAGTGTTATAAAATAATGTCAGAACCACCAATTATAACCATTGCGAAAGAATTTTATGATAATATTTTTAACCCTAAAATAGATGTTGGAGCTGTTAATAGCATGGCAAAAATGTTACAAAGTTTGAAAAAACTTGGCATCGAATTAAACATTGCCAGAAAATTCTGCTAATTTTATTCGCGTTATGCATATGCGAGGACCACAACTGAAAAAAGCAAAAGAAAACTTTGACATTATAAGCACATACTGTCATCCTGATGATTGCCTAGAAGAACAAAAACAAGTTGAAATTATACTTTAAAAAATATTACTCGAGCTTGATTGGTATAACATAGATTTGATAATAAAATCAGACTTAATAAAAGCATTAGTTTATAGTGGAAGAACATTGGAAGAAATACGAATAACTGAAAATCATACTCGTCTTGACAAACTAGCGGAAACTAAGAAAATAAGAATAAAAAGAAACAAAAATGTATATGATAGTTTTTCAAAACGACATATTTTTAAACATCTCGGTATGTACTACAATGACAAAGATACCTTGGTTAAAATCGTTACTAAGACGTCAGACGCAGAATTAATTATTAAAGTGTACGCAAACGCAATTTTGCCAATGATACGTAAAAAAGACCCAGAATTTGATCCAATTATTATTAACAAGTCTCTAAAGATAATCAAAACTTTAGAAGATGAAATTAATAATTTTAGTGATGATGAGCGAGAAAAGTTTTTTGAATTAGTCGATCAAACAAAGTTGGAAGTAAAGTCTGATTCTTATTATGATATAAGTGAAGAAGACGATATTCCATTCCCATCATTACAGTACTCTAGACAATTGTCACTACGAAATTATTACAACGAAATTAAAATAATACTCACAAAACCATATGAAAAATTAATGTTAAAAGTAGCTTCTGCTGTTGGTCTTCTTACAATTGAACTAGATAAGCTTAAAAAATTAATGTTAGCAAATTTCGTAGTCGCATATACAATTATCAGGCAACATCTTGTTCTCAGAAATTTCACGTTAGATCAGTTGAGCTTAGTATTAGGGTATATTGATGAAACAGAAATCGATTACAGTAATTTGGTGAATAAAACAGATTTGTACGAGAGTGAAATAGGAAATAGTTTTGATTCATACGCATGGTTAAAGAAACAATATGTACTAACAGATGAACGATATAAGGATACTTCGTCAGATGTTTATGACAAATACAGAATTTTTATAGCTGATCCTAATAATAATAAATTTCGTGAGTTTCTTGATTCAATTGCTGGTGCCAGAACTTTTGTTTTTGTGTAAAAAAATTGTATAATGAAAAAACATATAATTGATTTTAATCATATTTCAGATAAAATTCCAAAACAAGATGTGGACGCTCTAATACAATATTACAGATATTATCATAAAAAACTTAGGTGCGTGAAAAAATGTTACCAATACTATAACAGAATACTTCGAGTGATATCATATTTACCACTGCTAATGACTAGCTCTGGTATAATTTCAAGTGGCGCATCATTAAATCCGTTTTTGTTAATAATAACCGGTGTTGGTGTTTCTCTTGCAACAGCGTGTAAAAAAATTGAGCCTCGACTTGCAACTAAAAAAAATGCTTGTAAAACAGTAAGTATCACTTATAAAAAATTACTTGATCAAATACGATCTTATTTGCGTGGTATAAAATATGATATGGACGATTTAATACGCGAGTTTCGTATTATTGACAGTATGTTAACAGATATTCTGCCAATGAGAGTCAGCAGATATGAAAAAGATTATCATAAAATATGGGTTACAACAGTAGCAGATGTTTAATTTTGTACAGCTTTAAAAATTTTGTCTAAACATCAGAAATAATGTTCGAAAATTTAACATTAGGGGCTGTAATAGTAGTAGAGTAAGGTAAGTTGTTCCTAGCCCAGAGACCTCCTACCCTGGACAAAACATATTTTGTCAGAAATATGAAAGTCATCATTTTAAGCTAAAAAAGGATGCTGACAAAAATTTTAACGTATAAAGTTTTTGGGGGTAGGGGGTCTCTGGGATTAGGAACCTTACCTTACTCTACTACTTCAGCAACATCCGATACGAGTGGAATTGGTTGGGTTGTTTGGTTCCCTGCACACGAGCTTCCAACATGAGTTGTGCTGTTTAAAGCAAGGAAAAGTCTTGAAATTCCAAAGTTCGCTTTCGTCGTCTAGCAAAAGACAATAGTAATAAACGTTACTTTAGTACAGAAGACAGACGATAAAGGGCGGAAACTCGATTACCTGTTGAGATGAATGCGGATACGATCGGACAAATTATTGGAGAAGTGTTTTGTTCAGAAGATCACGTAGACATGTTGCCAGTTTAACTGAATTTTGGAAACGTTGATTGCTGATCACTGGATTTTGTCATACCAGTATATGCATGACATGTCTGAAAACCGACTATAACATGCCTTACATGTCTGAAGACGGACTATAACATGCTCAAATAGGTCATTGGAAATTTCTGATAAGCTATAAGAAACTTAGGATTAATAAGTAAATGTTTTATCTGAAATCCACATATCGATAGTGATACAATCTTGTATGTTTGCCAGTGCCAGGTACCTGGGAACTAGTTCCCAGCCTCAAACATATTTGAAAGTAGACTATTCGTTACATGGATAAAGAGAGATCCTTAACAAGCAGTTAAGTCATTTTCAGAAGAGCACAGGAAAGAAAATATGAAATAATCCCCGTCACAAATTGCAATGTATACTGATAACTATGGCTTTGTACTAACACACAGTAAAACAGTGAGTAGCTAGCTTTATTATAACATCAAACTCAAGACCTCTACAACTTAAATGATTCCATTCCAAAAACATGTCGAATGAGCCAGCTTTGTGATACGAAACTAACATCTACGTTATTGACTTTGAAGGAAAATAAAGGAATGGATAAAAAAAAAAAAAAAAACAAACGTAGAACTATAATTGAGACAGTGGTAAGATTATCAGAGAGGGGGAGTGGAAATGATTTGTGGAATTCACTACAACTGTTCCTGCTACAATGAAATTTAGAGAACAGTTTACAAATTGTTTGGAGCTCTGGTTAATTGATATGTAAAGGCTTTGTTATGTTTGATATAACCCCTATTCTATACCATGCCATCTTTTGAATATGACCCCTATTATATACCATGCCATCTTTTGAATATGACCCTAGTCTATACCATGCTGTCTTTGATATGACTCCTATTTTATACCCTGTTGTCTTTGATATGGCCGCTATTCTATGCCATTTTGACCTTGATATAACCCATGACCCCTAGTCTATACTATGTTTTGCGTCAACTTGCCATATTACAAACCATTCAGAATTGAAACCTTATGAATACCATGTGAGTCGGAGTTTTAATTTCATGATTTATCGGGTTTTAAGTTGTTCACATTGCATTGTTTACATTTCGCCATCTTTGTTTCTTTTACAAACTCGCGGGGTAAACATACGAATATTCGCATACCAAATTTATGTCTGAATATTCGCAAAAAGTATTCTAATTTGTTTCAGCTCAAGCGCATGGATAGAAACTCTAGACAGGCTTAAACGGTATAGGTCTCTGTCTATAAATATCAATATTGGTACGAACAATATCAGGATGTGCTTCTCTTGCTTACCCCAAACATGTCCGAGATCTATGCAGAGATGAAGTAATTAGAGTGACCCAGAACAAATTAAAATTTATGTTATCAACCACGTAGTGATGTGGCCAGTAAGATAAATATCACAATATCCTTTAAGGTACAGATTCCGAATATACAGAAATATTAGGACAATATGGTCTTAAAATAAATGATAGAAAAGAGTGAGAACCAATAAGTTTTGTAACATTCAAAAATAATTTATTTCCCCAGAAGACAAAGTGTAAAACGTTAAAAGAACTTACAGTATTGCGAAATAAATCCCAAATAATCCTAGAATTTCAAACACAAGTCCTAGTGATTAAAGTTCTGAACTAACTTGAGTGGTGTTATATAACAAATCCAATGTTAGAAGTGTTGTTGTGCCTATGATGGCATGTGCCCTAGTCTTTTGTTGAATCAACAATAATATAATCCGAGAATCTATCCTTATTTGATTTTCACTATAATTCCCAGTTAATGTCTCTTTCCAAAAATATATAATTTTAAACGATGAGCACTTTGTATTCCCAGTGAATAAATAATTTGAATTAAGTAATTTTAATAAAAAAAAATTCAAGCCAAATGAAATACTAACCACAACAATAATACAACTAACTCTGCTTAGATCTTACACCTCGAATAAATAATTTCTGGGAAAAAGATTACATAGTTCTTTACTTTACCACAGGTCACAATTATTTTTTTTAAATATTGCCTAATGGAAATTTTGATTCTGGAAGGTTCCAAATGTTTACAAGATAAAATCTTAGTTATAATTGAACAGTCTATTACTGAAATCATAATAAAAAATAGGGTAAACTCAATGTCCTTGACTCAGGCCAAGATAATAATGCTAATAGTTAACCCATACTCATAGAGACAAAAACTGACTATATATTAGTTGTTTACAGAATTTTAAAAAAGTCAATCATTTAGGTCCGGTAGAAAATGAACTTAATTTTGGACAAGGTCAAGTCCAAATGCAATTATCCATTGCATATAATGAAATTAAATAAATAAACGCCAATAATTAACAAACAAAGCAAATTAAATATACATAAAAGAAACATTGTAATATATGTAGTGTCTAATTATACCGTCTATGTTAGCAAATAGCGAGCCATTTGCATCATTTTCCAGCGTCATCATCATCGTCTTCGTTGTCGTCAACTTCAAGACTTTTTGTTAAAGTTTTGAAAGTCATGTGCAGGACAGGAACACCAAAGTGCAGTCAGTAGGAGAGACTCAGTTTTCAACACAATTCTTTTACATGTACGTATTCCATTTTTTTCAGAACTCTTCATCGGAGTAATTAAAATGGATATGCAACAGGACTTTCCTGTCTTTAAATGGTTTCTGAGGGACAGGAGAGAGTCTAAAACGAACTCAACAGTTATCGATCTTGACCAGAGACCATTACGGGAGCAAAACTACTCGTTCATACGTTCGCCAGGTAAGGTATGCATAATCCGTATATATTAAAAGCTGTTTCCTTTTTCAGTAAGATGGTCCAAATGAGTTTCATTGCATGGTTATCTATCTGTCCAGCTACTTAACCCGTTCTGATGCCAACCATTCACACTCATCGTTATTCATCGGAAGATCGCTCGACCATTTCGATCAAGTGGAGAAAAACCTCGTTCGTAGTTGTAGGAGTACACATAAAAATGAAAGATTTGGTGACTGGCTTCAAACGAAGTGCATCATATATGTTACGCATGAAAAGGCCGACACAGTTCCTATTGTGACTTTGTCTCCTTCCGCAATATTTAGTCATGAGAGAAATAGTAGTTCAGAATATAGTTCTCATTGCAGAAACTTCAGAATACCTAAACAACAACATTAATTGTAAAAGCCCAGGAGGTGATGGAGTCACTAATGAGTCAAATTTATTCTTTTGGAAGGATTTGGGACAGTTTTTGATACATTCAATAAATCAATGAATTAAAAAAGAGATTTTATCTGTAACACGGAGGGAGGGAATTATTACATTATTGTCAAAGGAAAATAAATATCGAGAATTTCATCTAAAATTAGAGACCGATTACTTTGGTAAATACTTCCTATAAAACAGCTACATTAATTATAGCTAGAAGAGTAAAATATATTTGCCAAAATTAATACGTGATAATAAACAAGGGCTTTATGAAGGGCAGAAATATGGGGGAGGTAGTCAGGCTGATATATGATATATTATAGTATGTGCTTTGTTCACTATTGCTTAAGTTGTAAATTATATTTGTTCTGGAGATATATCAATAATTACGGTCATTTAAATATTCACTAAGTAATCTTTGACTATGCGCACCGTTTACTTATGCTACCTGTTACGACTCTAGGTATTAAAGTATGTAACGGAAAAAACCGAAGCCAAAAATGTTTAGTAAAATCAGCAAATAATCTATTTCTCTCCGTTACAAAATGAAAAGTTAAGAGACACGTACAGTATTGTAAATTAAATCCCGTCGCAATAGATTGTTCTGAAATTCCCAAATTTCCGTTGTAAAATTGCAACAAATTGTCAACAAGCTCGCATCAAGAACATTCTAAGCGCATTAACAAGGTTAGACCTTGAACTCAGATTTTAGTCAATATCTTATTTGCCACTTTTAAATATGACAAAACCCAGGTAGGCATAACCCTCAATCAAGGACAAAGTCAAGCATAAAACTAAAATTAAATACACATGACATGCCATATATAGGTCTGTCAAATAAATCAAGGGTGGATAAGGTAGCTACTGTACTAATTATATGAAAACTGGGAACCAGTCTAGAAATGTTGGAATATAAAATAAAGTATATATGTGTTTGGCTGGCCATGATTGGTTGATAATGAAAGTAAAAGTTTTGTAAGAAGAATCGTTTAAGAACTTTTCCTCCCTGCAAATGAAAAATATAGAGACAATGTTTTATTGATGGAATTTTAGTCATTTTAAAGAACTGATTTAGGAAAACGCATTACTGAAATTTGTACCTGATTCTTTGGTGCGATATTTAAAACATATTTCAAACACCTGCAAGTCAATAAAATGCGGAGGTGCATGTGGCATTCTACACACGCACACGCACACACGCACACGCACACGCACACACACACACAAAAGCTTGCATTACAGATGGGTCTATAGCTCAGAAATTTGAAGTTATTGAATTTTAAATACCATGGTGGTTTACTATGGATGTGAATTAGTGCCGTGAGTCGTTCAGCACATAGTAACAAGTGACACAGGAACAGAAATGGGTGTCATTATCGCCTTTTTTGTGTTTCACACTGAATGCATGCTACAGTCTGATGTTACCAAGAAGTTCATAACAAATGACGACGATTACTTTCAGAATTGTTTGACATTTAGTGAATGAACCATGTATTGCAAATGAGTGCGTTGTTTAAATGAATCCTCCACATTGATACAGAAACTCTGCAGCTGACAGATCAAGAAGAGAGTAACGGCTTATGGTTTGTTTAGGAGCTTTCGCAATTCTATGATGCAAACAATACTTCGAAATTACAATGGACTTTCATAGCCATATGAACTATGTGAACATCGGAAGTGCTTTTGATTCCATTAGCTTGTGTTGTTTCAAAAACGTTATAGACCAGATAACCGTTTTGTATTACAAATTTATTAAGAAATAAAAACTTAATTCAGGTATCAGTGTCTGCCGGATACTATTTAACGGAAGCCCGTTAGCGCTATGTGAAATAAATAAAATATTCGTTTTATGAGATAAAATTACATTACAAGATAACATTTTTATAGCGAGATAATATTTCGTTATTACGATATAAGATAATGTTAAAACGAGATATTGTTACGAGTCTAGGCACTTACAATAAGTAACAGAAAAGAGTGAAGACAGCAAGCTTTGTAAAATTTAACAAATAATTTATTTCCCTAGAATACCAAGTGAAAAAGTAAGAAAAAAGAACTTACGGTTTTACGAATCAAATCCAAATATAATCCAAGAATTAAAAAATAGAAGTCCTAGTATTAAAAAGTCCTGAATGAATCTGAGTTCGAGTTTCGATGAAATCCAAAATGGAAGGCGATGACGTCTGTTGTAGTTTGCGAAGTATCGTTGTGTCAACAGTTCCTTGTTGAATCACAAAAAATATTATTCCAGTTTTGAAGTCCGTATAAATTCCAGTGAATGACTTTGTCCAAGAATTTTGTAGGAGCACTTATGTATTTCCAGGGAAAAGAATCACTTGAAATTCAATGAAATAAAATTTCAACTCAAACTGGTCACAACGTGTCAACTGTTTGGAGCCCGACTGCCAATCTTCTATAAAGACAACAGTTATACACTAATTTAAGACACAAAACAGATTCCTGGATGAGGGTCAGTCTTGTAGAAAAATTCGAAGTTTGTAACAATAAACACAAGTTTCATATCACGTACTCCAGGTATGGCCTGGACTTAATTTAATGATTCTTACTCTGAGAAAGAATTAAAAAAAATTAAAAAAGTTGTTTACCAAAACTGTCACTGACTCTGAAACAAGGTCAGAAACTAGATACAATGTTTCTATTATTAGTTGCTTATCAATGAAATAAACAAAACCAGGTCAAACAGAACTGAACTGAATTTCTGGAAAATGTCAAGTCCAGTAAACAAAGTTTCATTATAATAGCATGTAATGGAACTAAAAAAATTTGTAAACTAACAAACAAACAATTAAATTAAATATACATAACAACAGTGTTGGCTATTAAGATATAAAATTGCGTTATCACTAGAAAAGATGGACACTCATTTCTGATAGATGAAATTTATGACTGATTTATAGCAAATATCTAAAATACTGGACATATACATTTTGGTAAGATTCTATTTTAAATTAAATGTTTTACAAAAATATATATTAGAAAAATAAAACAGATCTCATTCGGGTGGCCGCATTTCTTCATAAAGAGACTGAGAAGTCTGTTTTTTTTTTTTTTTTTGCATGGATTCAGATGGATGCACACAACAATTTTAAGTGAAGGCGTTGTTGTCAATTATGAAAGCGTCACAGTTCTGTTGCAAATTCTTGATCCTGAAGGAGCTGAATCGCGGAAAAGCCTTCGCTTGCGACGCCGCATGAACTTTCGTCATGGACCCAACTTGAGGTGGCGTATTGATTCTGATGATAAACTAACCCCATACTGAATATTCATTACTGGTTACGTTGGTGGATTTTTGCGACGTATTACCTGTTATTTCATACAAGCGGTGAAGTGTCTGTGCACTGGCATGGGAATGGAGAACA
The DNA here is from genome assembly GCA_016617855.1 of Megalonaias nervosa. NCBI lineage: Eukaryota > Metazoa > Mollusca > Bivalvia > Unionida > Unionidae > Megalonaias > Megalonaias nervosa. The sequence goes on along the minus strand of JAECUM010031583.1, from coordinate 13,419 downwards.
CTGTAGGTGCAAGCTTTTCTCAGAAAAAAATCATTAAGACGATCGTGCTGGTGAGTGTTGCATGTGGAGAAAGCAGGCAAAACAGCATGTTAAATCCTGGTGGAGTGTCCTCAGGAAACAGTGCCTACAATTCTTGATCGAACTGTTCCAACAAATCTAACAAGATATTTATTTTAGCGGCAACTATGTTTATAAATATTTGTCAATATTTTGCTTCCTGGAAATTATTCAAGTGAGTAATTGCTACCATAGGAGTATTTTCAATACTGAAATCTTATCATATGCGTAATTTAGTTATGGAAAGTTGGATCGAAAAGGAATGTAAGCTATCCACTTTGGTTATCAGTCAATTATCTAATGACTTCTAAAAGTCAATATCAGAACACTCCACGTTTTTGGGGTGAAAAGTGTGAATATAGTGATTACTAAATGATCGTTGCCCATATCTTAACGGTGTCAGCAGAATGTTAATGTGGCTTTTCTTTTCTTTGCCATTAATTCTAAAACTACTATTTGTTACTTTATGACGCTTTCAATACCTAATGTTGAGGGAGTAGTGAGTGTGCTTTTGGATTAATTTTGGAGTCCCTTTTCATGGGATGCGGTAGTGGACCTTAAAGCAACCACCACCAGTTTACTACACTCAAAATGAACAAAATGGTGTAGGGAAGATGATTTCACGCGCTTGTATTGACCGTTTTACAGGAAGAATTCGTCAGCGCGTCGGACTCACGACATGAAGGATGCCGATTCCAATCCTACCATCGGACCAGCCTGGGTCACCTCCCATGTTGTGTCCTTGGACAAGGCACTTTACTTCAAATGCATCACAGCTAAATAACCTAACCATAAAGCATTAAACCAAACCAACAGGCTGAATTTGATAGAGCAAATAAAGTGTATAACACGCGTTGCATCCGAAGTTATTGGCGGACAGACGTACCTTGTTTAATCTGCCAGGTGGACAGTTTGGATATTTAAGTTTGTTAGGAAGAACGCCAAGCAAAAATGACCTGCCTTGTGAGGAGGATTTACACAAGTTGTGTCTGATTCTGACGTGCGAGGATGACTCGAACCATTCAGCAGATCCGTAAAAAGCTCCGTATTTGGATTAGGAACTGAGAGAATGTACAAAAGCACTGTAAATTTGTACCAGGAACTGAGAGAATGTACAAAAACACTGTAAATTTCTACCAGGAACTGAGAGAATGTACAAAAACACTGTAAATTTGTACCAGGAACTGAGAGAATGTACAAAAACACTGTAAATTTGTACCAGGAACTGAGAGACTGTATACAAAAACACTGAATTGGGGTATAAAAAACACCACAAACGCCGATAATTATGTACAACTAGTTTCGCAATTAATATATGTTTCTTCAGGCGCAAAATGTTTTGAAAAAAACGGATGACGTCTTTCATGTCAAGGAAACTAATATCCACCAGTATGTGGAATATTCTTCATGTCATCCCATGTCATGTAAAAACGGTATACCATATAGCCAGGCCAAAAGATACCGACTCATTATTTCAGATGATTGTCAATTACAAAATTCGTTGAATGATTTAAAAACATATTTCCAAAACAGAAATTATCCTAAACATATCATTGATTCTGAGCTGAACAAAGCCCGTAATCTTACTCAACATGAGGCTTTAAACACAGCAAATTGTACAAATGAGAAAAATATAATTCCTTTCACAATACAATATAATCCTTCATTACCTAATATAGGCCTTATAATTAATAAAAATTGGAGTCTCCTACATTTATCACATAAAAACAGCGTAAAATCACTTTACAACAATAAACCAATTCTTGCATATATAAGGCCCAAGAATTTGCAAGATTTTCTAATTAGAACTAAACAGACAGAAAAAAAGACAATTCTCGTCATCTAAATGTAATAGACGCCGGTGCTCTCAATGTGCAAACATAAGAGAAAGTACTTCATTCAGTAGCGCTAATACAAAAGAGGCATTTTCTCTACATTATAACACTAACTGCGTATCAACTGATGTGATTTATTTGATAGCCTGTAAAAAATGTAATATGCAATATGTTGGACAAACACTTCAAGTTTCTAAAAGAATGAATAATCATCGCTTTCATATAAAAAAAATTATAGACATCCTCAGTTTTCCTCTAATATTTCAACACATTTTAATACCAATAATCATTCTCTACTCGATTTTTCTTTCATGCCAACAGATATTGTGAATGGAGACATGAATAGACTCATTAAAGAAACTTATTGGATTCATAAATTAGATAATTTGTATCCTAATGGCCTTAATACCAATACACTATATAAAATTGTATAAAATATTTTATTTTATATTTTTATTTTTTTTTAAATTGATAAATTGTATATCCTTTATAACAATATACTTATATGTATGACTGCTTGTCTCTATTTTATTTATTATTTTACAAAAACACTGCAAATTTCTACCAGGAACTGAGAGAATGTACAAAAACACTGCAAATTTCTACCAGGAACTGAGAGAATGTACAAAAACACTGTAAAGCTGTACCAGGAACTGAGAGAATGTACAAAAACACTGCAAATTTGTACCAGGAACTGAGAGAATGTATACATCAGCACCGTAAATTTGTACCAGGAACTGAGAGAATGTACAAAAACACTGTAAATTTGTACCAGGAACTGAGAGAATGTACAAAAACACTGTAAAGTTGTACCAGGAACTGAGAGAATGTACAAAAACACTGCAAATTTCTACCAGGAACTGAGAGAATGTACAAAAACACTGTAAAGTTGTACCAGGAACTGAGAGAATGTACAAAAACACTGTAAAGTTGTACCAGGAACTGAGAGAATGTACAAAAACACTGCAAATTTCTACCAGGAACTGAGAGAATGTACAAAAACACTGTAAAGTTGTACCAGGAACTGAGAGAATGTACAAAAACACTGCAAATTTGTACCAGGAACTGAGAGAATGTATACATCAGCACCGTAAATTTGTACCAGGAACTGAGAGAATGTACAAAAACACTGTAAATTTGTACCAGGAACTGAGAGAATGTACAAAAACACTGTAAAGTTGTACCAGGAACTGAGAGAATGTACAAAAACACTGCAAATTTGTACCAGGAACTGAGAGAATGTATACATCAGCACCGTAAATTTGTACCAGGAACTGAGAGAATGTACAAAAACACTGTAAATTTGTACCAGGAACTGAGAGAATGTACAAAAACACTGTAAATTTGTACCAGGAACTGAGAGAATGTACAAAAACACTGTAACTTTGTACCAGGAACTGAGAGAATGTACAAAAACACCGTAAATTTGTACCAGGAACTGAGAGAATGTATACATCAGCACCGTAAATTTCTACCAGGAACTGAGAGAATGTACAAAAACACTGTGAATTTCTATCAGGACATGAGAGAATGTACAAAAACACTGTAAATTTCTACCATGAACTGAGAGAATGTATACAAAAACACTGTAAATTTCTACCAGGAACTGAGAGAATGTATACAAAAGCACTGTAAATTTGTACCAGGAACTGAGAGAATGTATACAAAAACACTGTAAATTTGTACCAGGAACTGAGAGAATGTACAAAAACACTGTAAATTTCTACCAGGAACTGAGAGAATGTACAAAAACACTGTAAATTTGTACCGGGAACTGAGAGAATGTATACAAAAACACTGTAAATTGTATCAGGAACTGAGAGAATGTATACAAAAACACTGTAAATTTGTACCAGGAACGGAGAGAATGCATACAAAAACTCTGTAAATTTGTACCAGGAACTGAGAGAATGTATAAAAACACTGTAAATTTGTACCAGGAACTGAGCGAATGTATACAAAAACACTGGAAATTTCTACCAGAAGTTGAGAGAATGTATAAAAACACTGTAAATTTCTACCAGGAACTGAAAGAATGTACACAAAAACACAGGAAATTTCTACCAGGAACTGAGAGAATGTATACAAAAATACTGTAAATTTGTACCACGAACTGAGAGAATGCGTACAAAAACACTGTAAATTTCTACCAGGAACTGAGAGAATGTATACAAAAGCACTGTAAATTTCTACCAGGAACTGAGAGAATGTACAAAAACTCTGTAAATTTGTACCAGGAACTGAGAGAATGTATTCAAAAACACTGTAAATTTGTATCAGGAACTGAGAGAATGTATACAAAAACACTGTAAATTTGTACCAGGAACTGAGAGAATGTATACAAAAACACTGTAAATTTGTACCAGGAACTGAGAGAATGTATACAAAAACACTGTAAATTTGTACCAGGAACTGAGAGAATGTATACAAAAACACTGTAAATTTGTACCGGGAACTGAGAGAATGCATACAAAAACATTGTAAATTTGTACCAGGAACTGAGAGAATGTACAAAAGCACTGTAAATTTGTACCAGGAACTGAGAGAATGTATACAAAAACACTGTAAATTTGTACCGGGAACTGAGACAATGCATACAAAAACACTGTAAATTTGTACCAGGAACTGAGAGAATGTACAAAAGCACTGTAAATTTGTATCAGGAACTGAGAGAATGTATACAAAAACACTGTAAATTTGTACCAAGAACTGAGAGAATGTATACAAAAACACTGTTAATTTGTACCAGGAACTGAAAGAATGTATACAAAAACACTGTAAATTTGTACCAGGAACTGAAAGAATGTATACAAAAACAATGTAACTTTGTACCAGGAACTGAGAGAATGCATACAAAAACACTGTAAATTTCTACCAGGAACTGAAAGAATGTACAAAAACACGATAAATTTCTACCATGAACTAAGAGAATGTATACAAAAGCACTGTAAATTTGTACCAGGAACTGAGAGAATGTATACAAAACCACTGTAAATTTCTACCAGGAACTGAGAGAATGTATACAAAAACACTGTAAATTTGTACCAGGAACTGAGAGAATGTATACAAAAACACTGTAAATTTGTACCGGGAACTGAGAGAATGCATACAAAAACATTGTAAATTTGTACCGGGAACTGAGAGAATGTACAAAAGCACTGTAAATTTGTACCAGGAACTGAGAGAATGTATACAAAAACACTGTAAATTTGTACCGGGAACTGAGAGAATGCATACAAAAACACTGTAAATTTGTACCACGAACTGAGAGAATGTACAAAAGCACTGTAAATTTGTACCAGGAACTGAGAGAATGTATACAAAAACACTGTTAATTTGTACCAGGAACTGAAAGAATGTATACAAAAACACTGTAAATTTGTACCAGGAACTGAGAGAATGTACAAAAACACTGTAAATTTCTACCAGGGACTGAAAGAATGTACAAAAACACGATAAATTTATACCATGAACTGAGAGAATGTATACAAAAGCACTGTAAATTTGTACCAGGAACTGAGAGAATGTATACAAAAACACTGTAAATTTGTACCAGGAACTGAGAGAATGTATACAAAAACACTGTAAATTTGTACCAGGAACTGAGAGAATGTATACAAAAGCACTGTAAATTTCTACCAGGAACTGAGAGAATGTACAAAAACACTGTAAATTTCTACCAGGAAGTGAGAGAATGTACAAAAACAATGTAAATTTGTACCAGGAACTGAGAGAATGTATACAAAAACACTGTAAATTTGTATCAGGAACTGAGAGAATGTATACAAAAACACTATAAATTTGTATCAGGAACTGAGAGAATGTATACAAAAACACTGTAAATTTGTACCAGGAACGGAGAGAATGTACAAAAACACTGTAAATGTGTACCAGGAAGTGAGAGAATGTATAAAAACACTGTAAATTTGTACCAGGAACTGAGAGAATGTATACAAAAACACTAAATTTGTACCAGGAACTGAGAGAATGTATACAAAACCACTGTAAATTTGTTCCAGAAACTGAAAGAATGTATACAAAAACACTGGAAATTTGTACCAGGAACTGAGAGAATGTATACAAAAATACTGTAAATTTGTACCGGGAACTGAGAGAATGCATACAAAAACACTGTAAATTTGTACCAGGAACTGAGAGAATGTACAAAAACACTGTAAATTTGTACCAGGAACTGAGAGAATGTACAAAAACACTGTACATTTCCACCAGGAAGTGAGAGAATGTACAAAAACACTGTAAATTTCTACCAGGAACTGAGAGAATGTATACAAAAACACTGTAAATTTGTACCAGGAACTGAGAGAATGTATACAAAAACACTGGAAATTTGTACCAGGAACTGAGAGAATGTATACAAAAACACTGTAAATTTCTACCAGGAACTGAGAGGATGTAAAAAAACACTGTAAATTTGTACCAGGAACTGAGAGAATGTACAAAAACACTGCAAATTTGTACCAGGAACTGAGAGAATATATACAAAAACACTGTAAATTTCTACCAGGAACTGAGAGAATGTATACAAAAACACTGTAAATTTTTACCAGGAGCTGAGAGAATGTACAAAAAGACTTTAAATTTGTACCAGGAACTGAGAGAATGTACAAAACGACTGCAAATTTGTACCAGGAACTGAGAGAATGTATACAAAAACACTGTAAATTTGTACCAGGAACTGAGAGAATGTGTACAAAAACACTGTAAATTTGTTCCAGGAACTGAGAGGATGTACAAAAACACTGTAAATTTGTACCAGGAAGTGAGAGAATGTACAAAAACACTGTAAATTTCTACCAGGAACTGAGAGAATGTATAAAAAAAACCACTGTAAATTTGTACCAGGAACTGAGAGAATGTATGCAAAAACACTGTAAATTTGTACCAGGAGAATGTATACAAAAACACTGTAAATTTGTACCAGGAACTGAGAGAATGTACAAAACACTGCAAATTTGCACCAGGAACTGAGAGAATGTATACAAAAACACTGTAAATTTCTACCAGGAACTGAGAGAATGTACAAAAACACTGTAAATTTCTACGAGGAACTGAGAGAATGTACAAAAACACTGTAAATTTGTACCAGGAACTGAGAGAATGTATACAAAAACACTGTAAATTTCTACCACGAACTGAGAGAATGTATACAAAAACACTGTAAATTTGTACCAGGAACTGAGAGAATGTATACAAAAACACTGTAAATTTCTACCAGGAACTGAAAGAATGTACAAAAACACTGTAAATTTGTTCCAGGAAATGAGAGGATGAATACAAAAACACTGTAAATTTGTACCAGGAACTGAGAGAATGTACAAAAACACTGTAAATTTGTACCAGGAACTGAGAAAATGTATACAAAAGCACTGTAAATTTGTACCAGGAACTGAGAGAATGTACAAAAACACTATAAATTTCTACCAGGAAGTGAGAGAATGTTTACAAAAACACTGTAAATTTCTACCAGGAAGTGAGAGGATGAATACAAAAACACTGTAAATTTGTACCAGGAACTGAGAGAATGTACAAAAACACTGTAAATTTGTACCAGGAACTGAGAAAATGTATACAGAAACACTGTAAATTTGTACCGGGAACTGAGAGAATGTATACAAAAACACTGTAAATTTCTACCAAGAAGTGAGAGAATTTAGAAAAACGCTGTAAATTTCTACCAGGAACTAAGAGAATGTATGTAAAATCAATGTAAATTTCTACCAGGAAGTGAGAGAATGTACAAAAACACTGTAAATTTCTACCATGAACTGAGAGAATGTATAAAAAAAACACTGTAAATTTGTACCAGGAACTGAGAGAATGTATACAAAAACACTGTTAATTTGTACCAGGAACTGAAAGAATGTATACAAAAACACTGTAAATTTGTACCAGGAACTGAGAGAATGTACAAATCACTGTAAATTTCTACCAGGAACTGAAAGAATGTACAAAAACACGATAAATTTATACCATGAACTGAGAGAATGTATACAAAAGCACTGTAAATTTGTACCAGGAACTGAGAGAATGTATACAAAACCACTGTAAATTTGTACCAGGAAGTGAGAGAAAGTAGTATGAATAGATGATGATCCTTTATCAGAGACCCCCTGCCCCCCCCCCAAAGCGTTCTACGTTAACATCTTTGTCAGCAGCCTTTGTTAGCTCAAAATGATGACTTTTACATAATAACACATTTTCTGACAAAAATATGCTTTGTGGGCAGGGGGTCTCTGATAAAGGATGCATCATCTATTCCTACTACTATGACAGTCTCTCTTATTAGCTAAGATAATATTGGTCGAAATGTTATATTAAACAAATAAAATATATATAATGTCTTATTATAAACCATCAATACGACATGTTGGATTTGATCTAACAAACAGATTTTGTAAGAGATTTAACTCGATCAAAGCATCGTCAGGATATACTGGGATAAAACCTAAAATAATAAGCGATTGCATTAAAAATGTAGGCTATCATATATCGCCGAAATATGGGTCGGTATGGTTATTCGCGGTTGAAAGCGATATGAGAATAGCGGGTTGGGCAGATGATGTGATGACATTTATTGACAATATGGTTGATATATTATTTGATAACGATATTACTAAAGCCATACAAAATTAATTAAAACAATAAAAATACTTGTCCTCATATAGAGGACTTTTTTAAAGATGAAGATGGTTATATTATTCAATGGTTATTTACAGATGTGGTTGATTTGTTAATTAAGGACGGCACAGTATACACAAACTGATTGATGAACATGAATATATTTACAGATGGTCATGTGATTGATTTGTTAATTAAGGACGGCACAGTATACACAAACTGATTGATGAACATGAATATATTTACAGATGGTCATGTGGTTGATTTGTTAATTAGGAACGGCACAGTATACACAAACTGATTGATGAACATGAATATATTTACAGATGGTCATGTGATTGATTTGTTAATTAGGGACAACACAGTATACACAAACTGATTGATGAACATGAATATATTTACAGATGGTCATGTGGTTGATTGATTTGTTAATTAGGGACAAGGCGGGGAACCTTTAGTTGATCAGATACACCTAATGAGGTTTTGAATTTTTGTTTAGATATTACCCCCAAGGCGAAGTTTCTAACTATAAGACGAATTGTTAGAAACTTCAGAGGGCTGTCTGCGGTGTAGGTCTTATTTTGCGACCATTTATTGCCCTCGCAAGAGTTCCTAGATTATTCGTGGTCTAGAAACTCAGAAGGCCTAATGGTCTTTGTGACCTTAAACCTCATTAGGTTATTTTTAGTTGTGTTTTTGAAATGACCCCTGTGTGAGTACCCATTAGCAGATCACAGGGTTAAATTACCTCCTACTGGTCTATTTTTGGACGGCACAAGACGGCACACAACATATAACATATAATGATATATGATATAATGATAATGAAGGCCTTTTCTACTTGTGAACAGAAACTAACACACCCACCCCCAAATATCAAATCCGTAGGGGTGAAAACTATCACCACAACGTATTGACGTTGTAGGTGGGTGAATTAATTTCTATTCACAAATATAGGGGTTCGGCCAGGCCCCCCACTTAAATAGCTAATATTTTCGTGGGCATAATAATCGCCCTCCCATAGACACAAATTTTGTCTTTCATAGGATTGGAACCCAAGACCGCGAGTTCACAAGTTTAACACGCTACCGATTGAGCTAACGAGCACATCATATAAATATATTGAATTAGTTAATATATACTTAACAAAAGCATCATTATACATTTTCTGATAGCACGTAATTCTGTTTTAAAATGGCCACCTACTTTTCTGACTTTCACCATCCTCTATATACCCTTTTCTCTTTCTCTGTATCGCAACACAAACGATAGAGAAAATAAATTTTTTAATTTCGCATTGCAATATAAAAGAGAAATGTACTCTCGCTAACAAAGTTAAGGCTAAACTAAGTGATAGAAAATGTATATTTTGAAAACATTATAAATAAAATCTACAAATAAATGATTTTATTTTGTATATATTAACGAATTTCTCATTACAATGTGAAGAAAGCCTCTGGAATATATAATCGTGTATCACATTTGACTTCAAGTTATATACATGACCATTTTTCCCAATACCATCTATGACCTGAATTGTATGGCCAGGCGTTTATTTATAGTTGTGTTACAACAGACAAAATGAACTGTTTCTATGGCAACTAGCGAACTTGCGGAGAAGAAATCAATAATTCGTAATAGAATATATAGTTAGTGGTGCTGTATATACATGTTTGCAAGCGAGACAGAAAGATACAAGCGAGAGTAAAACAACAGACAGAAAGATACAAATGTGTAATATATTATCTTGTTTGTTTTACTAATTACCTGCACAGACTAAAATATGTCCCCGAACCAGATCTGGTAATGTTGGCATTTATCAATTCATATACGGTTGGAGTTATATGTATTATTTATGTAAAAATGGAATCACTATTTTACTTGACAAGGATTTGTAAGTCTTAAATATACTATCAGATTTACATTTCATTAAGAAACAATAAAGAACTCGATCAAATTAGGAACAGAAAACAGCATTTTTAGCTGTGTTATGTTCGACAACTCGCGAATGATTTTAAACTAAACCCTAGCGTTATTATCTCCCTTTTTTAAAAACTACATTTCTAATCCTATGAAAAGTATGTCTACATTTGCCAATAAATATAACATGTTATCTTGATTATACATAAAAAATTTAATCATGCCAGATACCTTACGGCGACTTTCGAATAGCTCTTTCATTGCTAATTTGCTTAGAAGATATTTGCTATATTTTTTGAAGACCTTTGATCTGTCAAGGTCTATATTAATTTTTGTGTACTGACCTTGGCTTATTGGATTGTGTAGATTTTCATATTTTGAAGAAAGAGCATCTATTAAACTTTCGAGATATGGGAAATACTTGCTATCGTCTGTTCTAATAAGAGAAAGTTTAATTCTGTCATATTTACTAAAACAAATACCTGAAATTTCATCATTAAGTTCAAAAGACAATTGTTGGTTATCGACCATTATTTTTTTTTATTTTGCTATTAACTCCATCGGCTAATGTTAAATTTTCAAACATTATTTCTGATGTTTAGACAATATTACTTAAATAATGTCCAAGAGCGAGAGTATTAATTCCGTCTTTGCGATACCTTTTATCATCGAAATTGCTTAGTCCACGTTTTATAATTGTATTCGTTTCAAGCTTATGATAGTTGGTCCGAATGACATTGGTCTTAATAAAGCTGACACTATTGTTAAGAGCGGCTTTGAAATCCTCAAAATGCATCATCTTTTTCACATATCCCCTAGGGATGCCTTTAGCTTTCTTGGTCAGTTTATTGTCATCTAATATAACAGCATACATTTTGCTTCTTAGTCCAACAAATTCTCTCACAGGAACAAACATAAACTCATCCTTAAACTTACCAATAACTTTCTTGTTGGAATTATCATGAAATTCACTACAAGTTGGATAATCTGATAAATCGAACAAATCTTTATTATCGTAAATATCTTGATAGACATTTTCACAATTTATGTAGAGAATCCGTATCAGTAAATAGTAACTCTGACTCTGGCCATACTTTTTTGGTAAAATTATAATGAAAATCGTACATCAACCACTTCGATATATCAAGTACAGCTGCACCAACATAGATTGGCTTATTTAACTTTAAATTTGTCTTTCGTCGTTGTATTGCGGCAAGGTTTTCATTAAATATTTTCATGCTAACAAAACCATCGTCGCTAACTAATTTATTTCTGCGGTTGATATCATTAACAATTTCTATCGAAACTCTCCTGCGTATATTTTCCATAGTCTTTCCAAACACTGAGTTGTTCATTAACTTGAAAAAGTTTTTCTCAAATTCGGTTTTAGCCACAGCACGACGTTTCGTATTTAGGTTAATATAATCCGCCATCCACTGCGATTGATTAAACTTTAGCACACGATGGACTTTTCTCAGAATTATTCCAGCATCTACTGCTGGCTTTAAATTTTTGTAATGCATGACGTAATTTCTTTTATCTAACAAATTTGGAACTAACTTGTTAACGATAGAGCATTTTCCTATTGTCATAGCTCTTTGTTCAGGTGATAATAAACTATAATCAATCGTCATTGATTCTGCGCAGAATGGATAGTCGTTATGCAGATCGTGTAACGAACTGGGGTAGTCTATATCAACTTCAACAAAATATGAAATATCTTTGGGAAGATTTTTTTCAGTTTCTTTGAGAAACTGGTTTGGAGTTATCCAATGAAATCCCCCGCAAGGCATTGCCTGTACCATGCTGGCACCATACAAATTCACACAGTCGAGATAAATAATGTAACTCGACGGACGATTTTTATCATAACTTTTTAAGTATTTATTATTAGCTGCTGCATATTGTTTTGTTATAACGCTAATTCCGCCTCTGATGCCTTTTTCAATAAAGTTAAACATATAGATATCTGTTAAGAGTTCTAATTCTATCTCGCTAGTTTTAAGTAAAGCGTCCCAAGACAGCCCCGGAGCAGAATAATACCAACAGGGGTCTAATCCGTAATTTACGTGACTGACCTGACGAAAATTTTCGAAAACATCTGCTAGCAATAACACATCAGTTTTCAGATATAAATCGTGATAATCGCCTAGTGTTTTGCAGGCGAATTTGGTCCACATATCTTGCGCATATTTATACTCGTCGTCGCTGATGTTTTCATTCTTGAGCTGCGAGTAAAATTTATCTTTGCTAGGTAGAGAAGTTTCACTAAATTTGCTCCAATCGTCAAGGTACTCATAAGGAAAGATACCCTTTTTTGTCAGATCGACATAGTTTTCACCGAAGCAGCTGCGCAGATTATTGAAAATACTACAGCCTTTAACGAGCTCGTCTAATGATGCTGCCATAAATTGCATGCTGTCGATAAAGCGTAATTTGCCGAGGGTCACCGACATATACTTCTCAAAATTATTTGGAATACATTTTATCACGTTATTTAGTTTTAGTTTAGCTTTAATGTTTTCATCACCAAAAGCTTCTACAATGATGTGACTGTCGTAGCCACGAAAGTTATGTAAAACTACGGGAATAAAATCTGGAGCATGAAATTTCAAATTGCAACTGTTATGAGCTGCTCCGCGATACTGGCCGGTTAAATGACAGTGATCTCGCACCTTGGAGTCCCCAAGAGGTTTTTCACAAATATGACAATTAACCGCCTCATCAAAGTCGAGTTGTTGTTTAGACGTTATTCTGATCGGAGCTGTTCTAAGTAATCTGTTAGAAATTGTATTAACTTCGTCTATTAAATTTTTTAATAACCACACGGCAGGATTATCACCTCTATATAACCTTATAGGAGATGAAAATCTATCGCTGGCGCAACAAACTACCTTATAAGCTACCCCGCAAGGAATATGCTGTTGTATCTTTCTTGTACTTGATTTGTTCGGATTATTTTCTGCTC
>JAECUM010031582.1:0-27165 GCA_016617855.1 Megalonaias nervosa | reverse complement strand
TGTAGTCTACTGCTCCAAATCAAATAATGGAAATATCTGGTCACAAATATATTACATTAAATCCTGTATTTCTGTGTCCAGTAATCATCCCTTCACATGATTATCCAACAACTGGAACACTAGTAGTGAAAACTGACACTTTATAGTGTTATGTCTATTTTTTCATGTATTCGCATTTACTGATGTTAGATAAAATATTGATTGTTGTTCTAAAATGTGAAGCTAACATAGCTTAAACAAAGTCTATTCAATTCTGATTATTGTATGCTCTGCGCTTTAACTCTCATCAAGAAACTTCCAGATGAAAATTTTTTATCGCTATGAATTTTCACAATGGTGGCCAGTTACTAACTTGGGTGAAGAAAAAGAGCACGTCGGGTCTAATAATCAGAATATAGGGTAGTAAGAATGCTTTTGTTTTCAAACATGCATAACTTTCGTTGTGACATCGCAGCGGGATATTCATTCCGGTTTCTACTGGATCACACCTTTAGGTTGATCTCGTCCAAAAATGCCCAATTACATTAACAATGAGCTTTGCCGTGTGTGTTCGTCTGAACGTGTAAATGACCTTCCAGAAGGAATTTGGATGGAGCAGGATCCAAATAAAGTGAATAGTAACCATTTAAAGTCATGTGTAATCAAATTTATATAATAAAAAACGACATTCTTCTCTGAGATATTAGATACTGAAGACACAAACATAACCTGTGTGACTTTTACTGTAAGCGTAAACATTGATCGTCTACCATAACCCGAGTCTAGCCATGTGACATCGTCATATGGAATTTCCATTGGCCATTCTGTGCTGAAAAAAATAATATTTTCTATGTCAAACGTTCTATTTATTCGGTGAATAAAACATTTTGTTAAAATCTACCTTTAAATATTAGTGATTGTAGAACTGTATCTATTTTTTATGCACAACAAATGAAAGGTGCAATATACGAGTCAGAATTTACGTAATTGTTTTTCTTTCTCTCCAAAATATTTCCATTAAAATAAAAACTGTGATAAACAAATTAAAATAGGTAATGATTTAATAGTAAATTTATGAAATTTGTTCAATAATGTCCAGCTTTTGGGAGCTAAGGCTCGCAAAAGCTGGACATTAACGAGTTTCATAAATTCAATATTAAATCATTACCCGTCTTAGAGCCTCTTTATTCTATTCTGTTCTATTATATTCTATTCTGTCGTGTCGTGTCATATCATATCATGTTAGATCATATTATATTATATTGTTTCTTTTAAAATTGTATAACTATTATCCACATTTAGAAGTCTTTGAAATTAAGGATGCAAGATTAATTGTAAGAAAATTGTGAGAATAAAGGTGCAACGTTAAAATCTTCCTTAGAAGTCCTAGATTTGAATCTGTACTCATAGAATGAGTAAAATTTTGTGTATCAATCCATGTAATATGGCACTAATATTGCGATATATTTCACAAAGGCTTTTCCGTGGGATCTCTTCCTGCACGAAGAGTTGGTCTAATTTTAATTTTTGCTTAAATTTATCAAACGTTTACATGCCATATTTTTCATAAACTTTGTATATATCAATGGTCGTGTGTTTTACATTTATTATAACCGTTTCCTTCTTTTTCTTCGTCTCAGAAGAGTATGGCCCGTTAAATATTTCTCCACACGATCGATACTACATTTGTTGCATGCGTTATTGTAGACATGGTTAGCTGTATCAACTGAAACGTGTTAGTCCGAAAGTAGTCCACGGATAATACATATCTCCTCTTACATTTTATTCAATTACAGTTGGCATCAAATTTGCATCTCCTTAATGACGTCTGAAATCTACTTACATTGAGGCGTCATATTGCCTTACCAAATATCTGGTACATTCCATTTCTTGCGTTTCCATTCCGCCGTAATAGCCTATATGCTGTGCAGGTAGGGGATCAACTATTCAGTGGTTTTACTATCCTTTCCACGCCTTGATATTAACATTTAGAAACCCAACATTGTATAAACATGGTACTGTGCAAGAATGTATTTTTGAAAAAGTAAATTATGATGAACTTTACGTTGGGGTAATCATAATGCCTTTTATGAGAATAAAATAGGTTTGATACAAAGTGATGCGTTATTACCTAAACTATTTTCGTTATTTATTGAAGCTCTGGAAATATCAGACTCCATGGCAGATATCCGAATTGAGTTAGACCAGTTGTCTTTTTTTCTTTTTTTTTATTTTTGCTGCTTGCTGACGATTTATGTTTTTTTTTTTTTCTTCAGAAAACAGTGAGGGATTACAAAAGTTCGTGGATAATTTGACCTGTAATCAATGGAATTTAAACATTGACTTTGAGAAAACTAATTATGGTCTTTACAAAATGTGATCCATTCAGACAGGACGAAGTATGGAATATAGACGGCATAATATTGATGTGATTGAAAATTTAATTACCATAGATTTAGTTTTTCGAGCAATGGAAAAATTTTCGAAACCTCAACATTGGCTGATAAAGCACTGAAGGTAATTGCGATACTTATTTGCCATCTGTCAAATGTTGCCTAACTTTCAATGAATGTTTGAAAGTTTCTAATGTATATGTTGCCCCAGTTTTAAATTATGCAGCAGTTTTTTAATACCAGGGTCATGCTACTGAACATGTACAACAAAGTTTTTGAAATATTTGTTAGCTGTAAAAATATGTACTTCTGACATCGTTGTATTCGGTGAGCATGTAAGAATCCCACTTAAATACTTGATGTCGATTAAGTATTATATTGACTACTGCGTGTAGAATGTTATCCACAGAAAGTAAATAAATAATATTATATGGGTTACACTCCTAAAAGATACATCAAATATATTAGGCTTTGGTAAAGTTTGGATGTTTCCCCATTCTGTAAATTGCTTCAAGGTTTATTCCAATTTATGAACAATTACAGATGCCTTTCTATCAGACTGAAATAATAAATTAACAAATTCTAATCAACTGTCTTTGTATTAACATATCAAAACTGACTTCGGCCTCGAGGATTATTTCAAAGTATTGTGCAACCATAAACATGAGTCAGCTTCGACAAAACTCTCATAAGGGGAGGAATGAAACTAGGGGATGTGAAGAAACGAGAATAGATAGAAGTGACAGTGTATGCTATTTGACAGTTGTTTTTTTTAATTGTACCCAATATACAAAAAATTACGTGCAAACTTAATTAAAATGTACTTCTGGAACAAACCATGCATTTGTAAGTACGTTCAACTGTTAACTTGTAGGAATTAGAATACAATATTTTCACCAGCTATATTTGTTTATGATGCGTTTAAAACAAGAAATCTTTATTTTTACAGTAATTTGTTATAAAGTATTGTCCTTAATTTGTTGATCCTCTTCATTCCAGCCAGCTGTTATTGATGATCTTTTCTGAATTTCTGTTTAAAGTTGTACGTTTAGCATTTGATAACCACGCAATTTATAGCATGTACTCTATGATTAATGACATGCTTATGAGAATAACAAATTAAATTGTAATTATTACTTTTGGTTATGTGTCGCAATTTGACCTTCATTTGTTAATAAGAATTATCGGAAATGTCAAAAATCCGTTTTATCACTGAGGTCACTAATCATTTCATCGCGGCAGTTATATATGAGGATGGACAAGAAAAAAAGTATTTTTAGAAAATGTAATGGTCTCATGAACGAAGTGAATAAATGCCAAGCAGCAATTCAAAGTACAGAAGAAAAAAATATCAATAAGAGGTTTGGAGGGGTATGGCAGGGGTTTGCGGGAGTACTAGGCGAAATTCGAAGTGTCAGGAATAGTTCATACCGAAGTCAGTCATAATGTCAAAGTGCAGACGGGCAATTAACATTCATGACTCATTCACCAAGAGTTCGCACGTTATTGCACCAGTATAATCAGCATAATCTATTTCACACAGTATCTGTACTTTATTAACCGGTGTTTGAAAAAATGGGATTAGTGACGGCAAATTAATGAAAGAATGGAATTAGTGGCATGCTATATTGTTTGAAAATCTGGTGAATGAGTGTTGGTTGTCGTCATGCAGTCTGAAAGAACGACTGCGTCCCTGATTTCTTGATCGCATCGTATAACTTCAGACTCTGCTAAAGCAGTTGTGAATATAAATTCACTACAGATGAGATGTTGAAATAATCCACCCGGTATACGTGTTACATACCCTCTTAGTTTATGCGTACAAACGCATTCTGATCTTACAATGCCGCATTAAATCATACAGCTTTAAACTAACGCTCAATTCAAATTATTGACAAATTAAGTCAGAATAGGAAACTGGATTATATACAATGCATATGTATTTATTTCCGGTCATATTGAAAGTAATAAGGAATTTTACAAGAAATCACGTCTGACATACTCTCTCCAAGCAACAAAATAACTGTAACTGTCATTTAGATCCACGCTGATTGGCTGACCTGGGTAGGATGGTTTACCGTCTGCTGCACGCGAACGAAAGTCCCACCGATCCTCGTAGGATGACTGGCCGAGTCTTTCATTCGGACACAGCAGACAGTTCATCTCTAAAGATACCCATAATTTCCAATCTAAAGCCATAGGATGCGCTGATAACAATGTCTATTCGGTGTTACTGGCGATGACCTGGCTACAGCTTGATCGCAGCATTCGTTAGACATTTGACTTTAGATGCTTTCACTAGCGTATCACAAGACGTCTGTCACTGATCACATACCAATGTTTTAATCTGCATCTGAAATAAAAAGAAAGAAATAGAAATGTCATTAAAAGTTACTTTCCATGAACAGCAAGGGACTATTATGTTGTTCGTTGTTTAACAAATTAAAGAAAAGTAGAGTGATAAGGGTGGGGCAATATTCGAACGGAGGATCCCTATCAGCTATTGAAATCTGAGGGTGAACTGGTCCATTATGTCAATATTTTCTGCAATTGAACTGCATATAAAACACCCACCTTGGGATATGCAACCCGATGTTTTAGCATCAGATAAAAGGATACGTCAATATGGACCATTGCCACGTGCAATCTGGCGCACATCATAAACCCCCACAGCTCGTGACAGCTGTTGCACCAGAGTGCGGCATGTAAATTTGAATCACTGGAGAATGGGAGTATGTAGCACTTCAGAATATGAACAATGTTATCCATTCCGTTGATATAAACTGATTTTCATCGTTGACTTAACACTGTATCAAGATCAAACATTATTTAGTAATTTCATTTCTGCCGTGATCGTTAAATCAAAAGTCCTTGTATTTTATTTCCTGTTAACAAATTTTTAACATCCTTTCCTTTTATTTGGAAGGTCTTCTTTTCCAAAAGGTTTTACGGATCATATATATATAAGAGTATATATAGGAGATGGTGTTATATATATATATATATATATATATATATATATATATATATATATATATATATATATATATATATATATATATATATACAGAGAGAGAGAGAGGGTACTGACAAAAGCGCACGATACCTTTATTTTGTTGTTCCTAAAATAAATTCTCTGAGACTTAGACTCTGAAACATTTATTTAAAAATCACCGTTGGTCTCTCGTACATTTGAAACTTTGCGTTCTGGTATTACAATTCTTGACAGGATTCCATTTTTCAAATTCAGCCGTTACGCAAGATTTTTCGTATTTAATACACTGTTTACCAGATAATGGAAGTATTGCAGCTATCACAATATTTTTATATTCAAGAATAATACACATCTTAGAAATAGGCATGATCCGAGCAAACACGGGCTATAATCGCTCAGTGAATGGCACACGGCCGGATAAACAGGGGTGGGGACATGTGCCCCACACCCCCTCCCTCAGTCATGCCCTCACCTCCCTTTTGCCGTGTATGTGTTGTAATTTTGTTTAAATAGCCTATATATATATATATATATATATATATATATATATATATATATATATATATATATATATATATATATATATAGGCTATTTAAACAAATTTATATATATATATATATATATATATATATAGTATTATATTATATTATATATAGTATAATACTTAGCCTAAGATAACTTTAATAATTATACACATATAATGGAAAGTTTAAGGATTGCTTCCGAGTATAGTGTTGATCGATAACGACTAACTCAATCTTAAGCCCCCACCCCCATCCCCGCCCCAAAAGCCTTAACCCTGACACGGAATGTTTTTGTTAACAATGTTAAATTACAGTGTGAGAGTGAATCAGTTAATACATGACCATTACGTTGTAACGGAATTTTTAGCAACTGGTGACATTGGCACGAAAATATGCAAACCGTATTTTAGGAGCAAGTAACCAATAAGTATTGTATACTTAAAATGATATCTCAAACATGCATTCTAAATACCTGTAGATGAGTATGACAACGTTTCTTAAATATATGTTATGATCAAATTTAGTGAAATGTCCAAGTTGAAGCCCATAAATATTGTTTTTCAGTCTGATTTAAATCCGAGTCATTGTAGCGCCATATAGTACTTGCAGCCGCAGTAGCTCAGCTGGTAGAGCGTCAGACTCGTAATGCATGGGACGCAGGTTCGATACCTCGCCGAATCTAGCCGGGTCGGCTGCCTTGGCATGTCCCTGTGAAATCACCTAATGTCCATTAGTTCAGCATGATATAACCAAACAGGCTACTCGTACCAGCTCTCTCACAAACGGTACCTAGCACCATTAACCAGCAGCATGGGCAACTTGTACGAGCTCTTCACAAACGGTATCTAGCACAATTAATCAGCAACACGGGCTACTCGTATGAGCAATTTCAAATGGTACCTAGAGGTTCCGTTTGGAAGCATTCGTAGGACATGAAATCATTTTTATAACAACTATTATGTTACATGATGAAGGCAGTTCAGTTGATTGTTATTGTTGATGATGATGTTACGATGTTTTGAGAACCCGGGAAACCCCAGTAACAACCACTGACACACGAGAAGCTACTGGCAAGCTTTCTCCTGTACCCACGTTGGCCGAGACTAAGATTCGAGCCCACGCGGACTGAGGTGAGATGGCAGTGACCGGTAATAGCGAACGCTTTAGACCACTTGGCCACCCGGGGCCCGAGTTCATTTGAAAGAAAACATTTCATTGAGACAAACTAGGGAATAAAACCTATTGAAAAAAGGTAATTTTCATTTTTTTTTTCATCCGAGTTCGTTTGCTTCTACCAAAAATGTTGCCTATTTAAGACGCACGCACGCACGCACACACACACCAATCCCAACATACATACATACATACATACATACATACACCTCCCTGACCTTGTGCATTTTATGAATTTCTTACAAATTGTATCTTCAGAAAATGAATTTTCATTTTCATTTTTCTGTAAATTTGGATCATTCAGCTGAAGTGAACAATCCAGTGTCGCTAAGGAAACGTTTCTCGCACCTAATTAAATTTAACTTTACATTTGATATCTTTTTATTGTTTCATTCCAATTTATGCATTCAAAAGACTGAATAATATGATTAAACGCCGACCACAGCTGTAGTGCTAAATTACACTGATAAATGATCTGCTGTTTAAGGTGTGCGGCAATTGTTATGAAATGAAGTAATTGCCTCTGGAAAGTATGATTTGCCCAGTTTGTTCCAGCTGTTGCGTTACATGCGAAGTACTTAGCAGCACGAAGGCAATTGATTAATGCCACCATGTTTAAAAAGCACGATGTTGGGCTTGGAGTTGGACATGGGTGGACCAAGAAAAATATTCTCGTGTTGAAAGATAAAACAGTCGCCAATCTCTAGTGAATCGGGAATAACCTTCTAACCTTCACTTGGTATGACTGTCAGCTATAATGTACAACGCACCTACTGGAATAGCTAACCGTCTTTACTCGCTTATAAGTTGAGTCCAACTGCAAACTGCAAATTATGCACCGGCAGATCTTGGTCTGTGTAATTTGTTAGGATTAATCAGTAGAACAAACAACATAGACCCTGTTCTGCAGGCACATTATGCTACCGCAGATCGGGATCTTTGTTGTTTGCAGTTTGGCTCGATTTATTAGCGAGTATAGACGGTATACACACAAATATAAATGTTTGTTCTTTCATATTCTCCTCCCCCCCACACACCAAATCTCGAAGACTGACTGACTGCAAACTGCAGATGCTTTTGACGGTCTCTCTTAGGCAAATATTTGAACATAATACCTTTGTTAACTAGTTCTAGAAGACGAAATTTAACTTAATGATGAAAACGCACAAAAAGTATTAGATATTATTCGAAAAACATTCAGTAGGAGAATTTGTTCACAGGTTTCAGAGAGGTTTAGAATGATTAGTAATAAACTTAGTACAGCCCTCATTATGTTATATCGTCAATGCAACACGCACATACGCGTGAGGGTTTTAGTATATATCAATCCATGAATTGTTATTATCTGGATAACAGCCATATTCATATAATAGGAACAGCTGTCAGATAATCACGTGACTAGTATTGATCTTAGCCGCGGCGATCAATGAAACGTGCTACGTTATTATTGGAAAAGTTTATATTATTCATTTTAGCTACAGCGTATGTAACAGGTCCACTGTTACTTTTAGAATTTGTATGCAAATGTTATTTTCAAACGCCGACTTTCAATCTATGAGTCACTTTCAAATTATTTATATTTCAGCTCATTCACAAACACTTGACACTAGATAATTAAGCTTTTCAGACGTTGAGAAAGCAAACAATGCCATTGAAAATAAATATTTCTTCAGGACAAAATAAACAAAAATAAGAAAATAGATTCTGACCTGAATTTTGTCGTTTCTCATGCAAAGCATAACACAAGCTACACAAGCTACATTTCAGAAATGCATATATGTGTGTGTTTTAAAATATATGCTTCTCCTTATACTTCGTTACGTTAATATCGCGCGATAAAATATAGAATTAATATATTGGATAAAAAAAGGATTTTTTAAATATACATGTTGAGCTGCTAATACGTATACATGAATTATGAAAATTTTAGAATCTTAGTTTAGGGTGAAACTGCAGTTGATGATAAATAATTCAATAGGGACTTGTAGAGTTTGACGGCTGGTCTTTGGTTAGACATGACATCTTTTTCCACATAAGGATGTTTTGTATATAAGCGATTGTGTTCACTTGTTGAAAGTTTTACAAGGATCGGAACTGTAGAATTTATGTTACTGAGTTTTGAAGTTCAACGATTGGCGTGGTTGACAGTATGAACAATTCACCGCGTGTAACGTGCACCAGAGTGATCTTGCCCAATTAACTTCACGCGAGAGCTAAAGCGATCGCGTCATGATATAAAATTTTAAAAAAACTTTATACCTGAAAATCGTAAATTCGTCTATCTTATAAAATGGCTGTGTTCTGTTCTGTTCGTAAAAAGTATCTCGTATAGTTACCTAACTACATGTCTTGTGTTTAAAAGCAGATCCTCGCTATATTTGGGGCGGACATTGCTTTCGCATGATAAATACAGTGAGAACATATGTTACTCGTTTAAGTGGAGATGATAGTTTAACGACTCCGAATATGTTGTGGAACGAAAAGTGATTTTGTTGACATATAAGAATTTCAACGATTAATACAACACCTATAGCCAATATGCCAATGGGAAAACAAAATTATGAAATTGTCATTAAAAATTAGGAAATACATTGCATTCTATTCAATAAGCGCAATCTCTGCATCTCCTCTCTCTCTCT
Source organism: Megalonaias nervosa (assembly GCA_016617855.1). NCBI lineage: Eukaryota > Metazoa > Mollusca > Bivalvia > Unionida > Unionidae > Megalonaias > Megalonaias nervosa. The sequence continues at coordinate 17,461 of JAECUM010031582.1, read as the reverse complement.
CTCTCTCTCTCTCTCTCTCTCTCTCTCTCTCTCTCTCTCTCTCTCTCTCTCTCTCCATTTTCCCTGAGACCATTTTCCGTTTTCCCTGATAGAATCTCAAAGTAAAGTAAACACCAAAGTTGCTGCCAAATATATACATTACTCCATTTTAACGTTTAAAGAATTAGTGTCATCTGCATATAAAATCATATCAGTATTGTCAGATACCTGCGTTAGGTCATAGATAAAACAATACAATTGACCCATTACATCTCACTGAAAGATTATTCAAGCAAAGCGTTTTGACGTTACTGATAGGGTTATGAATTTTAGTATGGTCCAAGTGTTTTACACCCAATATCTGAATAACTATTTTAAGACTTCAAAGAAGCCTTTATCTCCAAAAACTTTGAAAAGAAAACCTGAAGATTTAATTCCTTTGAAAATAAAATCACATTATATCATACGTGTCAATTAACTATTGCCATTAAAGTGCTGGAGCATTTGTATCGCTAAGGACATTGATTTAACTGTCCATTTAATTAAAAACGTGTTTGGTCGACAAAGGGTAAAAAAAAAGTATCGTGTAAATTAATTGAAAAGATTCAAATTTCACACAGTTGAACATATGTCGCAGCATGGAAAAGAGGATAACCAACTTATTTTGTGCAAAAGTCTGTACTTGTAGAATTTATTCATAAGGTGATATTTCTAAATTATCAGTTCTACTTAGTAGTAAATAGACAATTTCCTGTTAAAATTGTCATTAGTCCTGTTGACTCGTCATCACTCCTTTTAATTCGTCAGTTTTGATGACGCATTGTCAATACTGTTGACATGGGCTTTAAAGATGATCAGATTTTTCAATGTTGCCCAGTGGCGTCACTAGGGTTGGTGCCACCCAAAGCGGTAAGTCATGGTGTCACCCCCATGGACCTCCTTCCTGCACAAAATTCAAAAATTTTATAGGCGGTCATTTTAGTGTCACCCCCTCTGATGGTGTCACCCGGTGCGATCCGTACCCCCCTTGTGACGCCACTGATGTTACCTACCCAGAATTCCTCTCAGTTATGTGTCACTTATCAATATTTTATCTTTGAATTTAATATATTAAATTTTTTACATCAAGACAAAATCTAAGTCTGTCGAACAGCAATAATAGAGTGCGTCATTACAGGAAGTCCATATATACTGGTTTACCGCATTGTACGGATTTTTTGTCATCTTTGCGGATTTCTCATGTAATTAAAACTGTTTAAGCTGATGGGTAAATTACACTGATATGCTACAAATGCTGTCGTTCCCACTTTTAGCCTGGGGTCTGAGAGAAAAAACTTCCCGAGTCATTCAGTTGTCAAAATATTATGTGTTGCAAATTTTGAGAACTGCACAATAACTAAATCACAATATCATTAAAATATCTGAAAATTGATATATATATATAGCACAAACAAAATTATGTGAGCAAATCCATTATGATTGCTTGATCACGTCTCGTTGCCAGAATCAGAAAATCCGATTCATGACTCGATACTTCGCGTCTTGTAATGATCCAAATATTCTGATGCTGATAACTCGACGTTGTGCAGCAATCAAGACCGCATTACTTTGATAATAATGAATATGTTTCGTCCTTTAAATGCGACCATTCTTCTCAAACTGCAGACTAAAAGTGGAGATTTTTTGGCAACATCTGGACGGTCAACCTGTCAATATTAGATATCAAACGGTCGTGACATTCTCTTTAATCCACTCGATATGTTTAGATGGGGATTAGACATGCTGATTGATTTTTAAGAACACTGGATTTCACCATCTAGTGAGCAACGAGAAAATGAATTTCCTCATATCTATCACATCGTGCTACCCGTACCACCTTCAACGGGCCAGTTTATTTGTTAACTTGTGTAGTTTGACAGTACGCGAGTTCAGCACGAAAATCTTTGAGCGAATGCGGCTCCGGCTTCCAACAATTGCCTCTTATGCATGAAGGAGCATCGGGCTTATTCTAAACCCCAAGCTATGTCTGTCTGTTACGACGAACCATATTCTTGTAGGCTACTTGGTGTAATTTCTATTTCAAGGTTTTAATCGACCCAAATTCCTTTTCTCTCTCACTCCACATTTCTGCGTAGTTTGTCCGTTATGCATGAGAGGGGAGGGGGAACAGAAATCAGAAAGGATTGTGATGAAAATGTGTACCATATTAAATTCATTTAGAAAACGAGGATTATTTATACTTTTTATCGTTATTTTCATACGTCACTAATGATTAATGTGTGGAAGTTTCATCATCGATCTAGAATCAACTGCAGACGGTAGCTAGAATGTTTATATATGCGTATTATTGTGCCATGGGTGGATCACAGTTTGATATAATAGTATTGGTATATCAAATTGTTTTATGCCAACACTTTAAATGCCATGCTATTTTTAATATATGTGGTATAAATATCTCTGCGCTGTATCTTTGATATACCAAGAGTATTAGGACTGGTTTCAGAATAATGTGAATGGATGGGACATGATGTCCCAGTGCTTGACATAACTAAACTGCCACACGGCAGACATCGTAGCGATATGACCGAACAAGTGTTAAGCGACGTTAAACATTTAAAACAGACAGACACACACATACAAGAGTATATATATATATATATATATATATATATATATATATATATATATATATATATATATATATATATATATATATATATATATATAAAGTAACAATGCTTTCAGAGTTTACTTTTAATGAAATATGTTAGCAACGAGCCCTTACATTCACTCAGAGGTCAGGTGTTGGTGGCCTTCGTGTTAATTTATGCCCAGGTGAATATGACGATGATGCCCGCAACCAAGGCATGTATCATCAATGGGCTCATTGATCCAACTAAAAATGATCCTATATCTGCGGAATGGTAAACATGCAAAAGATTTCTGAAATGTATTCTAAGGCTTGCTTACACTCAAAGTTGCATTATACAACAAAAAGGAAAGTTTCAGCGAAATTATACAACCTTACCACTTCGCCTCAAAGAAAGAAAACATTTTTAGTTGGGGACCCGAGTGGTCGAAAGCTCTCACCGTTCCAGATCACTGCCATCTCACCTCTGTCTACGAGGGTGCGAGACTCGAGCTCGGATACTGTGGGTACGTGTGAAAGCTCGCCAGTAGCTTCTCCCGAGTCGGTGGTTTTTCCCGGTTTCTTCCTCCGCAAGTTATACCGACCGCCATGTAGAGCTTATCTTGTGCTGAAAAACTGCGTTAAACCCCAAAACAACTTTTTTAGTTATTTCGACTCAGTCAGATTCGCTGTTTCCCAGACTGTAGTCATTTTTGTGGGAGTAGTTCATAGTAGTTTATAGCAGTTCATGTGTAACATTATATCATGCCAGGCCTAATGAATGGAGCAGCGGTGACTGAGCTTAGCGCGACAGACTTGCGACCAGACGGGTACGGGTTCGATTTCAGACGAGATTAAACTGTTCAGCTGACTTGATTCATCCCTGGGCAAGACACCCTGCTGCAGTAGATGCTTCACGATAAGGTTACTAGCAGACGATCTTCTGCCCATTTACCTGGATGATGGACAATCTAGCACAGTGGTTCCCAAAGTGGGCGGCACCGCCCCCTTGATGGTGGGATTACCTAATGCTGAACAATGCTTTTTACTGGGTAAGGTAGGGGGCGCTGAGGATAACCACGTAGGCGGTGGCCCGAAAAAGTTTGGGAACCACTGATCTAGCAGTGTCTCCTACATCCGATCGCTAAAACTGGTCATTTTGAACAAGACGCATTGAACCAAATTAGCTTTGAATTTACAAATATAGATACTAACAGAAAGCCTGATTGCGTTCTGTTTTATATACGTCTTGAGACTGAATGAATTTATTTCAACTTTCAAACACCATATAAAATCAACGGTAAACCTGCTAGCATACCACAAATATGGCTGCTGATGCCATCATTCAGGATCTAGCACAATATAACCTTTCTTATGTTGATGTGCCATTTAACACCAAAGAAACAAGCAAACTATAGGTATAGAGATATGGAAAGTCTAAGGTAACTGGGGATTCTTTCATTGCTAAGTATTGTATAATAATAACAGATATTGATATGTTTTAAATTAGGTGTTCCGAGCTTGTCTTGCTCTGGAAACTGATGTGAGGCATGCACACCTCCCATAGTTACACGATATCTGATCACTAATAATAATCGTCGACGAGGAAGCAGAGCTATTCACCCATGGCAGTAGACACTGAGTTTAAGGCACGCATAATATCTTTAAAACTGTCTGGGTGGCAACTATTTTGAATCGCATCAAGCTGTACAGTATGCAATGTTTTTCAAAACTATCGCATATGGAAATGGCTAGCATATGCAGTGGGATCATAACTTTGTGACAAAATGACCTTCAGGCATGTAAATTGCCTGTGTGGGACTTGCGTGCAAAAGTTTCTTTTGCTATGGGCTTTCCTTGACTTGTCCGGTCAAATAACTATTTTTAATGAATTTAATTTTTTTATTAGGCAGGTTGACGCGGTATCAAATATGTGCATGAAAGTATGAGCATGAAAACTGACCTTTGCACCCTGAGAAGGGTTGGCAGACATGTCGGAATGTTCCAGATATTAAGGTCTCAATGGCTAGTTTCGAATCCGGACCTACCCCCGAGAAGCACAAACCTTGTGTTTATAAATTGAAAAATAAACTAAATCTGTAATTTGGTTAACGTTTACTGTGAGTTAATCTTTAAAATGGATTGTTTGGTCACTAGTTTTCAAGGTTAGACTAGAACAGAAGAAAAAATGCAGAAACTCAGCTTCAAACGAAATGCAAACGTGATTTACGTATTTGTTTGTCTGATACAGATGTAAATATTTCAAAATCTAGATAGTTGATGGGTATCGAGAAACATGACTGTTTATTATAATAACAGCGAACTTGAATAATTCGCAATACTTATATTGCTTATCCATTCGGTCCACCTTGTGGGAGGAAAATATTAAAATAGCCTTTTACTGTCAGAACTGAACACTAAAAGCGGGGTAGGGGTATAAAAGCTTTGAATTGTACAAGGAATTTTAAGATGAATACCTTCATGAGAATCTTAAAAACACTGCCACAAAAATCAGTGGTTAGTATTTTAGTTGTATCCTTAATGTGGAATTATTCTCATTTTACTGCAATCTGTTATTACCATATCAAGTTTCTCTATAGGTGTTCTCTAAGTTTGACATTCAAAATCTTAAACCAGTGTTTAATACAATTTTATTATTGCCTCCTCCTGATGATTTTTTTTTTCTTCTCCTATAGTATTATATGATCGGCATAGTATACCCTATTATATATACATCAAACTTAGTTATAGCAAGCTTAGCCAATTACGGCAAGCTTAGTCAGTTATGGCAATCGGGGGGAGCATGCATGCTGTTCCAATGCAGATTTCTGTAGTTAGCCAATTAGGACGAAAATGTATAAACTGATGTACACTAACTACTACGCAGTACCTTCGCTTAAAGGGTCGATCTTCTAACGTATCCATAATTAAAATTATTGTGTGTACATCTCACTATACCTAATAACTTTTGTAATAATCTTCATATTACAATGTCTGTGCAAAATTCGAACATAGAAAGGAAGATCTTGTTTTTACGTTGGGGCACTCATAGCTCCTTCATCTTGTTGATGATTGGTTAACTGAAATGTACTATATCAGTACTTGGAATGGAACGTGCAGTTCTAACTACCACTTCTACTACTACTACTACTACTACTACTACTAATAATAATAATAATAATGTCCCAACCCTTTTAAGGCTATTTCTTCAACAAATATTGCAGATTAATGTAATTAGTCGTTCTCTAGTATTTATACGATTTTTTTTCGGGGGGGGGGGCTCAACGAATTCAGTTCCTGTGAAATTTATTTCTGAAGGGTATAATCCAATCATTCATTTGGATGAAAGTTAGAAATTTTACTGTATTAGGAAACGGATTAAAATTTTCGTACGTGTTGAAACTGACGACCGCCATCCAACCCCTCCCCCCTTCTCGAATAATTGTTTGGTATGATGAACTTAATGCAGATTAAAGTGATTAAAAATAAAGTTCACTTTCAGAATAAGATGGTTTTAAAATCTTAACTATGCGACTCACCTCTAAACTTTACGAACATGTAAATGCCCAGTTTGTTGTTCTGCTTCGTTCACTCAAGTTCGTTTGCCTGTATAAGTCTGATTCAAGTGTTCCACCCATACCACAGATTTTATTAGGATGAAATAGAGAATTTTATCCATATATCGCCATGCCACGTGGCAACATATTGACGACTGCAGCAGTTGACTGTGGGGCACAGCTGGGAAAAACGGGTGTCCAATCGGCCTTCTTTGTAGTATTCCAGTTAGATACGTTATACATTGAATTACAGCTACGGTAATTTGCGGTTTTAAGAACATCTAGTCCTGCAGACAGACCATTGCATTATTTTTGTTCAAAGTTAGGGTATGTGAATCGACATCATGGGAGTATTATATGTGTCCATAATAATATAATGTTGTCGTTGCAAAAATGATACAATATCAAACAGTAATACATGCACAATTTGTATAATTATTGAAAGTTCTCACGGATTTTGACATTAAGTTTAGGACCAGTCTTTTACATATACTGTTGTATAACGAAGAGTACAAAGACTGAATTTTGTTCTATAACACGAAGGAAACGTTGAAAAAATGATTTCTATTCACAGTTTTCTCTCTGGATCTTGTGTGGCCTCATCACATGTAAATGCTTATTTCTGCCCTGGGATAAACAGAGCCAGGTGTTATGCAAACTCTTGGTTCCTAAAAGTGCTAAAGCATACAGATATAAATTTCCTATTATATAGCGCGTTACATTCATTTTATAATAAAACTTTCCTTTTAAACTATTCGCTTTGTTATATCTGTTCATTTCACGTGATGTATTTCACCATTTCACAATAACAGATGCATGTCATTGCAAATAATTGCTTAGAAATATGCGGTTTGATAGAAAGGGGGCGTGCTCTTACAGTATCAGAACAAATAATATTTACACCAAGAGAGTGTTAGAGCACACGATCACACAAACACAAATAACGATGAGGGTTAATCTATCATAGATCAAAGTTTATTTTTTAATGATTACTCCCATATTAGGTTGAAGAAAAAAAATAAATCGCTTATAATATCTTAAAATTTTCAGGATTTAATCTGAAATATAATCAACTCCGAACACGCGTCTTTCTCTCACCAAAGGATTCATTTAGACTATCTTATGCGTCCGCTTGCTCGCCGAGACAAATGAACGGATAGTGTGTATGCTTGTCTGTGTATGTGTGTGTGTGCGTGTGTGAGACGCGGTGGGGGAGGAGTAAAATCAACTTTCCAAATTCACATGTGCCCATTTTCATGGGACCATCTTGATTGCCATACCTTATTTTAAAATATCCAAAATTTTATGAAATATACAGTGTATGGTGTGGGGGAGGGGGGGGGAGAGCGAGTAAGGCCTCAATACAGGTAAATGTATTGACTGCCCAAGGACATACAGAAAGGCAGGTGTTCGCTAAATCTATTCGTTTCTAATAATAATAATAATAATCTATCGACATATCAATAGCTATGACTTACGTTCATTTCATAATGAAATTTTCCTTTTCAATCATTCTCTTATTCTCCTCACAGACTCCTTATCATCTACATGACATGACCTTACATCTATAAACTAATTAAACGAAGGACCTACGGGGTTTTTGCCCTGATTGAGGGGGGAGGAGAGGTCGAGCACATAACAGCTTGTTGTCTACAGCATAGTTGCAATAACATCATTCTCACTGAAACTGAAGGATCTGCGTATCTATATATCCATCTGTCTTAACTTTCCTATCTCCTTATCTGTCAGTAGCTACAAGTTCTAGAACGGTGCAAGCCTTCATGTTCAACCAAAATGACATGATTAAAATTTATGTGGAAAGGTGTGTTACAAAAAATCGGAAACAAAACAACAAAACAAATAAACCAACCATCAACAAGCGACCCAAGGGAATCTAATGCCACTCACCTGACTGACAGCTGCCGAATAGATACATGCAACAGCAGTTGACCAACTAATCTGGGTTATAGTGTTTTCTGAATTAATTTTTCCAGCGCTGATGACCCATATTAGATGGCACATCAATACAACCTGTCCAGTATTGAAAAGCTTGTATGCCAGGATGTTCTCTGGCAATGCTGATAAAATTTTACAGTGCGGTTTGAGATAATGTTGAAAGTTATGTTAACCAACGTGATCACATTTGATGGTGGAACCGCATCAGTTGTATAAAATTTTAAATGCCTTCAAAGTTGGATGTACGTACCAACTTTGGAAGTACTTTGCTGAGCATTTTTCAAGAAAAAGTTGTTAAACATTTTTTTAAATATTTAGTAACTATGGCCATATTTGAAAACGGATTAGCATTATTTGTATTAATATCAATGCCGTTTATTCCATAATGCCTTCAATCAAATTTGGTTACAATATGTTGATTGGTCTTTGATAAGTAGTAGCTTAAAGGTTTTTCTATTTTTGGTAATGGCAGACAAATTTGATGGCAGAGCGATAGCGGTTGAATCCTTCATGCGTGGATTTGGTCAACTTCATTTTGGTGGTTCTTTTGTTTATAATGGAAAAAAGGTAAATGGAAGATTTCTCATTGGTAACTGCGCCATACTTGATGACAGATCGCTATCATTTATATAAAATTTAAATTCTTCATGCCAGACTAATATTTGTTATATCTGGACAAATTATGTTTAGTGGTTTTTACGAAAAACATGTTTAAAGATTTTTCTAATATTTAGTAATATCAACCACATCTGAAGGCCGATAGGCATCATAAGCTCTTTGTTATAGGATGCATCTTATTCAATTTGGTCAGCTTCAATTTTAAGAAGATTTTGAGAAGACACCTTTTTAAAGGTGTTTCTACGTTTAGTAACGACGCTGTATTTGATTGCTTATCTATCTCGTATTTTTTATAACTTTAAAAGCTTTTCGCGCCACTATCATGTCTGCTAAACTTGGCTGAAATTTGTCCTGTTGTTGATTTGAAGTCTTTATTGGGGCAAATGTCTACAGATGACGGACGACGCACAAGATGGACGCAGATCATGCCATACGTTTATTTGGCATTTTGGCCAGGTGAGATAAAACCAAGCAAACCCATTTATGTCTTTTCAACAAATGGATGGTTAGTCCGACCACTAAGGAGGTTACTGTGTGTTAGCTTGTCTGACACATTATTGCACCCTTTGAAATTTTTTCAAATAGTAATACTCACAAGATTCAAAGTTAACCTATGGATATTATAAAACTGAGACACAAATAAGGAATGAAAGTAAACCTGGATGCAGTGGCAGTGGCGTCACTAGGGTTGGTGTCACCCAGTACGGTAACTCATGGTGTCACCCCCCATGGACCTCCTTCCTGCACAAAAATTCAAAACTTTTATAAACAGTCATGTGCGGTAACTCATGGTGTCACCCCCCATGGACCTCCTTCATGCACAAAAATTCAAAAATTTTATAGACAGTCATTTTGGTGTCGCCCCCTCTGATGGTGTCAACCGGTTCTGTCCGTACCAGGTTCACCTTTCAAATTTATTTTTTAACAAATAATATACACCGAATATCGTTCTTATTGTTGTTGTTGTTGCTATTATTATAATTATTATTATTATTATTATCATCAAGATTGTTTCATACGTACTATACAACAAAATCATAGTTACGGTTATGTGTTCTCTCCCAAATTTATATTCCACACAAGACTAATCATAGAAATTAAATCTTCAACTTCAAAATATACACCGATCTTAGTTTCTTCGACGACCAATGAAGTTGATACTGTACTTTGGAAAAATTCTGCCATTTTGTTGACACGTGATATTGGTGACAAAAAACTAATATGCCGAAAAACTTTATCAACATTGCCATTTTACCCCACCCATCTTAACTTCAGGTTATGATAAACAATGATCCGGTCTCGCGCACATTTAGGATGTAACGTTTAGGTTTATCAAGGCGATTTTCAAGATACTCGAAAACAAGTACGCCAATTAATACGATTAGAACGCCAGCTCCCTCCTCTGCTTCACTGGTCGATATTCCTTGAACTTGGCTCCGTAAGATTATTACAGGTATTGGCGAGGATAGCGCAGCGAAACAATACGCGGATGCATAGATGTAATGTTTGATGAATTCCACCCGGTTGCTAGTGTCTCGGATTCCCTCGTTTGCAGCGATTTCAGCCAGGTTTATCGCGATGTTGCATTGCGGCTTTAAAACAGCAGTCTTGATGCCCACACTGGACGTACGGAGTTTTCCAGTTCCATTTTGAAAAATCGCAAGCTCATTTGAGTTAACGCCAACAACAATCCGGTTGCTCAACTAGTTCATATCAGCTGGCAAACCTGGTTCAGTCCACATCGGCACCGTGTCAGGTCGCCGCGTTCACGGTCTGTAAATGTCAGCAGGAATTTGGTACATGTTTCAAGTGTGACTTCTATGCGACAATGCAAAGCGAAAAACGCATGCAGGATGGCTTGAGGGAGCTTTGCTTCTCGCGAGTGCATTCAGTGCTTCAACGACAACATGTCCACACACTGGGCCGCCTGTTCGGGTTTGTAATGGCAGCGTTGAATAAAAGTGTTAGACTATTTTGTCATCTGATGGCAAAGTCAACACGTTGATAATCAACGACTTAGCGTTGTAGTGCAATTCCGTACAAGTCAAAATATAAAAGATGTCGAGGTGTTATTAGGTAACACGACGAGTTCCATGTCCTTTGAGGAATCCAGGTTAACGATTCCGGTTTCCCATGTGCAAGATATCATTAACGCAAGGTCATCCCGTTTAAAGAAACATCGGAAATGCTTGACTAATATTTTCATCGAGAGTAAATCAAAATTGGTCAACGGCGAGGCCACAACCGAAAAGCTCTTACGCTTTGAAACAGCCCGGATAGTAGAAAACCGTTTGTTTTTTATGCATCTTCCGACTGCCCTTTTCAGAGCCATCCCGGATGCGGTCCCGGTGGCACCTATGAATCGAGTTTGAACAGTGCACTTTATGAATCAAGTTAGAACAGTGTACATTATGACTTAAATTAGAACAGTGTTCATTATGGATCAAGTTAGAACAGTGTATATTGTGGATCGAGTTAGAACTATGGTTGAATGATACTTTTAATACTAATACGAAAATTTTCACAAAAACTAATAGTCAGAGCAGGTGGTCCAAACGTTATTTACTTTGTAACTGTTGTAATAAACTGTTTCATCCGTAAATCATAATTGTCTAAATTGCTGTGCCTTTAAATTTTAAACTTTTGTTTCAGAATGTTGTTACATTATAGATTTGAAAAATATATTTCAAAAGTAAAGCAATTCAATCAACTTTTTATTCAAATAGCCGTAAATGTATGCATGTCTTTATGTATATAATTCATAAAGCAAAGTTTTACATACTGTAGCTCTTCAGGATACACTTTCTATTTATCGGAAGGGAGGGGTAGTACTACAATGCAAGATGTCGACCCTGATATTTTTCTATCACAAATATCGGGGGTGGGGTTCCTTTTTGCATTCTAAGACCTGGGTGCGGGGAGGGCAGAGTGGGGTTCCTTTTTGCATTTTAAGACCCGGGATGCGGGGAGGGCAGGGCTGAGAAGGCCCCAGACTCTTGAAAAAATATTCTTCCCGAGATTAAATACTAAAAATTACTAAATAAATCCATTGTATTAGTTTAAACAAATAAATCTATCTTCAATTTTATCTTGCTTTGAAATGAACTACATTATTCGTGCAAAAACTACGGATAGGTTGTATCTACAAGTCTTATTAGAGACATACAGATATAATGCATCTCATGCTCTGTTATGATACTTGGCGCAATTGTTACAGCATTTGCCTTCTACTCACAGAATAGAAAATGTTAAGTCCAGTATTTGTTATAAGAAATTGGGTTTATTGTGCACGAGGTTGATAAATGGAGATAAATACATTTCTCCTGCTCTCTTACACCCTGCAAATACAATAAAAATACATTTACTACAACTATAAATAACAACACCGTCATCAGTGCATTATTGTTCTGCATGTATACATTGATTCGGTTTACAGTACGTACAATACGAATGACTTACTACCCTATATATTTATTAATTATCCATCTAGAGAGATAGTGGACCAAACAAACCTAAACACAAAACGATCAGTGTGTAGAGCAAAAGTAGAGAGCAGACAGACAGACAATCGTATGGACAGAATGATAGGCTCAGAAAAGAATATGCAGGTTGATAACCTATTAAAGGTACTAAAATACATCAACATACATTTCAGAAAAATATACATAGTACATATAAACAAAACCGTTACATTGACTATATTATAAATCTATTTACCTTATCATATGGGACAAAGGTCAAGTCACATTTTCCTTGAAGCAAAAGAAACATCAGGCACTTTTCTTACAGCAATCCCATGACCAGCACCCTTCCAAAGCTCCAATGGAATGACCACCACTGATATGCTGTTCATGCTATGTTGTTTATAAGGACAAGTAGCAAACTAACCAATCAGGAAGTCACTTAACACTTGTCGTACAATAGAACAACTCAGCATGAATACTGATCAGGGTAGCTTCATTGCTCAGAATGAACAAAACTCGAACAGGTAATCCTGGTTCAAGGTTGCCTAAATGGCTAAATATGTTTAAAATGAGAATAACACAATAATTGCAACTGATGACTTTATTTCACTCATCAATGAACATTAATTACATAAAAATAATAAAATACCCACTTCTGCCTAATTAAAACATGAATATATAAAATTATAAAATATATGATCCTGCTACATAATGACCGCTGCTAAATTAAGACCGAGCTCTGAGATTCGCAACGGACCCTCAGATCAAATGATGTGGGGGTGGCGTGAGGTGATGGGGTAGCCATATTGGTAATTTGCCACCAAACTTCATAAGTTTGGGTTGTATTTTTTAACCGATTACTTAGCGATGATGATGCAGATTGTTCCACCGCAAAAACACGCGTACTCTTAACTAATTGGTGGGGGATGGAGGTAATGTTTTCGTTGATTAAATTTTATGCAATGCTGCGTCTTTCGTGTAATCAAGTCATAAGAGCATTTAAAAGCTAACTAAATTTTGTTTAAACTGCACAAGTTTTTGTTATGCACATTTGTGTGACAAGTATATGTTTCTGGCAACGGTACACGGATGGAACATGGTCGAATTGGTATGAAATGTCATTCGCAGAAACATCCCTGCCCCAAGTAAATATACAATGTTCTTTAAAGATATAAAAAGAACAAGAACAGCTATGTATTTTGTAACAAAATCTTTGTTTTTGTTTAAATGCAATAACGAGCACTTCAATTTTTGATTCTAGAGAAGTCCACAAATTGTAAATATTATCAAGCTTTTTCGGCTCCACACTGCAATCTTTAGGGGCTGATCCTTTCATGGGGGGTGGGGATAGTGCTATTTTGAAAAATATCTTAAAAATAATCTTGCTCTGATTTATATAGAAATAAAGCTAATTGTACCCACGAGATTATTTAAAAATAAAAATTATCTCGAGACAAACAACTATCCTGATTGGAAAGAAAATCCAAGTCACCAACCCCAATACTAACTATAAAATAATGAATGTATTATAATGCTTACTCATTACTTGAGAACAGAAGAAAACATTCCTGAAGTGAACTTAAATATAAACAGGACACGTGATCAGTAAACATGGCTTTCATTTGCATAGCTGAGCTGATTATGACACCGTTGTTTTCATAAAAGTACTTAGTAAAATGCACGAGCAAAATGCGATCTCACCTCATATTAGGCCCTACTGCCTAAGTGAAGGTAAATCACGGACCAATTTTGCATGTACTCCTTTTGATTTTTTTACCTGTCACTTAGGGACGAAGATTTATAATATTATGGGGGCAAGCGGGGGGGGGGGGGGTCTAGGCCTTTATTTTGGAAATAATTTCAGGTTCTTAAATAGCTTTAAAAAATACCCTTGATCGGGTTTATAACCAAAATGATTTTTTCAACATTTGTGTTACTGACATTTCAAATGTCAGAATTTGACAGATTCCCTTTAACACCCTCTAACAACTATTTTGGGTCTTGTACATAGTTGTGCAGAAGTCCTGACTTTTTGGGGGAGTGTAATACTATACTTTTGTAACTTGTAAAATTTTGTTTATTAAGCACAGCAAGACTTACATATTAGATATTTTGCAATAAATATTTGAAATATAATTAGATCGCCAAACTTGTAATTTCCAAAGAAAACATTTCTTTTTGAAATAATAACATTTGGCATATGATTCTTAATCCATGAAGTAAAGGATTTCCAAAAATATTCATTCACTGGACAGTGATAAAATAGTAGGCCGATAAATCATCCCTTCACCCGCGACGATATTGATTTTCGGGTGAGGGGCTGATATCACCTATTCATTAAAAGCAGCAATTATCTGCATCCAAATTTGTACACATCGGTGTACATTTTATACACTTACCGGTATTTCTCGTGGCCGTGCAGCTGCCGTCGGGTGAAGGGTTCTTTTGGTGACATGTACATAACCTTTCCGGATCAAATCCTTTGTTTGATGACTTGTAAATCCACCTGGAATAGTACAACCATCTGTCATGTGGCCATTTTGAATTTCGCGCTTGAGATTGCTGTTACTAGTTACCGGTATTTGTCTAAAGTGTACGCAGGTTTGTTCCGGAAAGATTTGCATGCAGCAAAATTTTACATTTTAATAAACAGGTCACATCAGATCCACATATCGTCCATCAGTATCAATACAGATTTTGGGGGTTGATTTATCGGACTAATAAAATAGGTACTCGATGTTTTAACATCTTGTTTACAAAATGTATATGCATCGTCATCAATGAAATTTGTTTCTTCAAAATTTGTTACAATAATTCTGTGAATAGATTTAAGCTGAAATTAAGTTTGTATTTGTGGCGTACTTCTATGCTAAAATTAGAGATTTTATTTCCAGGTTTGATTTACTTGTCTGGCCACTTCATTTTGTTGACCTAACGTCGTATTTTTCATAAAGTATATTTCTTCCAATCTTTACCAAATTTTTATATACAGATTTTAAAATCTTATTTGTATAGAGTAAACCTTTTTCTGAATTCACATTTATAAGAGCGTTTACCTTGTTAATACAGTAAATTAGTTGTCTTTTGCAGTCACCAGTTAATTTTGAAATGATTGAGAAATATTCAATGAAATTATTAACGCTAGCCTTTTGACATAAAGCTTCAAAATTAAATAAAAGTCATTTATTATTAAAACGATCGTTGAACATGTTATTCAGTTTGATCGCCATTTTGTTCAAGAATGAAAGGTATAAATATCAACAAAATTTAGAATATCACGTGACAAGTCTTCTTCCACTGAAGATGGCTCTTTTTACCATCTTGCTGAGGCAATGATGACATGTTGACAAATTTATTACTGATATATTTGCTAATTTCTGTTAATTTTGTCTGCCCTAATTTTAATATTTGGTTGCCTCCAAATTTTCCTAAAACTTGTTTTGTAACCATATTCTGCAAAAGTCCTTCTTCTTTTGCAATCAGAGTGACCGTGAACCATCTCTAGACCACCGTCTGTAGATGGAGCTATTAGTATATCTCTTTTAACCCTTTCAGTTTTATCGATACAAATAAATGTTTAAAACAAAATATTTGATTGAATTAATTTTCTATATATAATGGAGATATATAATGGAGGATTGGGCAATAACGAGACTAAATAAATAAATTCTGGTAAATCAATGACTTGATTTCTTCTCATCCAAGAACCCAGCACTTTTTAAAACTTCTTTTAATTTCTTCACAGAATTTAATTCAAGCATATCGTCTAGTGTCAAAGATAATTCATCTCCTACAAGTCGAAAGGAAGAAGTAGGCCAATTGATTTCGTTGTCTGGGCATATTATTTTCTTCTGAGAATTTGTTCATTCGCATTGGAGTCTTGAAGTTTAAAACACAGTTCGATTCCCAACTTTGATTATTCCAAGAAGCATCAAGAAGAAGAACAAGAAAAAACAAAAACAATTGTTGGGGCTTTTTTGTGTGTTGGTCCAAATAGTACTACCAAACAAAGGCTTTAATAAACTTTGCAAAAGTGAAAATCAGAAGAAATTCAAAAATGAGTTGAAACAGATTGATTTTAATAAAGAATGTAATATTTGCTTGGTGTTTTGCGGGGGATGGAGGGATCATTGTATAAAAAAACCTAAGTTGTCAGTTGTTGATTCACACAGCAAATAACGGCTGAGTTGCTATTCGGCTTCTGTTAGTTTATAGTCTTATAACTGCAATTTGCTTTTAATTTTTTTTGTTGTTGTTTCATTTTCATTTTGCTTGTAGTTTAATATTTAATACTGTTTTTAGAGTGGGCTAATGTAGGTATGTAAGAAAGCTTGCCAGTAACTTCCTGTGGGTCGGTGGTTCTTCCCCGGGTTCTTCCTCAACCATTTATACTGGTTGCCATATATGGACTCAAGCCACAATTATTACTTCCCGATCAGTACACGCGAATGTAGTCCCCCTCTAATTTTAGAGAATTTTTTCCTCTCTAATTTTGATGGTGATACCAGAGCTAGATTTAGGCATTCTTGGTATTGATTTAAATGTATCTGTTTATTCTTTACAATTTGAGCATTATAGTGTGGTTGTCTGTGTGTATTTAGCGACAGTGCATAATGAGTAATGAGGCACTGATGCTGATTCAGAAGTGAAATCTGCGACCCATTGCACGGTGCTTTGTTTACAGTCCAGTCCCTTAAAAAAAAAATTTTTGCCTGTCTCAGTTTGGTGGTGATACAAGAGTTAGATTTAGGCATTCTTGGTATGGATTTAAAGGCAATTGTTTATTCTTTAGAATATGAGTTTATGGTGTGGTTGTCTGTGTGTGTTTCGGCGACAGTGTACAGTGAGTAATAAGGTCATGGTGATGATCCGGAAGTGAAATCTGTGATCCATTGCACGTTGGTTTGTTTACAGTCAAGCCGTTCAAAAACATGCCGGTGACCCTTTGACAAGAACTTCACCGTGAAGTCATCTTTGAAGGTATTTTAAATTAACATATGATTTGTATTGATTGTCACACAGTGGAAAGTTCAGTACTGAGAAACAAATGTAGAGAATATATAATAAAATTAATTATGTTCTATGGCCTTCTTATGACATCGGCTATTTCTACGTGAAGAAACTCGCATCGGTAGGATTTATAGTCTGTTTCCCGGATGGCATTTTAGTCTTTTCTTTTCAAGAAAAAGAGTGATGAGAAGGCAGGAACCAGACTAAGATTCTTAGCCTGGTACCCATGCCTCCTATGATACTCTGCA
>JAECUM010031581.1:0-14525 GCA_016617855.1 Megalonaias nervosa | reverse complement strand
AATGTATCTGACAATCTTAATGCTGAAAAGATTCTATGTGATTTTGACTCATTACAACAACGAAAGAACGAGAACAGATTTACGCTATCCGCTGATTACAAGTTTATGAAAATTATCCAGCAAGGAATGTTAAATTCACTGGCAACTGTCACTGATGATCAAGTAAAATTGTTTGTACCTCTCTCAAACGCTATTGACAAAATCAAGCTAGAATTATCTCATGAATACGAACAGAGAAAGATTATGAATTTTCGTATAAGACAATTAAGAGAGCATTGTGAAAATACGAGTGAAAATGACAGCGATAATGATAGACCTCTGACAGAGTCAGGGACTGTGATAATAGCTAAACAAAATCCTTGGGAAAATTAACGTTTCAGTAGGTATCATAGATTTGGATATGTTTCTGTGGATATTGTATCCCAACCATGTTTCAGTAGGTATCAAGTAATCATTTGGTAACATTAAAAATACGGTAGACTAAACGTATTGAAATTTTATTTTTTGTGTAAATCTTTTGGAAAAAGTAGATCTTGTAATCCCGTCTGCCACGTATTGTACCGATCGTGGTACTATGTCAAAATATTTGGCAGCAGAATTAATTGAATCAAAACTAATTTCTTCCCCAGTCTCTGTATTTACGGATTTAATAGCTCTCTTTCTGTATAATTTACATCTTCCTGTGTTTCCGGATAAAACAAGAAAATATACTTAGTTATTCTGAATCTGCCGATGTTGAAATTGCGGAGACATATTACAAAAATAATAATCAAATATCAAAGTCATCTGCACCATCTGTGTATGATCCTGTATCTAGACATAAAACCATTTATCTTAATGGGTGGGGAGGGTCAGGTAAAACAACTCGTGCGATTAACTTATTTATAAATAATAACTCAGATATAATTGTTTTGACACCTACACATAAACTTTCTAGAGAAATAAAGCAACGAGGAGTAAAATCATGTACATATCACAGTTTCTTTAGATGGTGCGGAGATACATGGACTCCATCGCGGATGGGTGAAAAATATATACCTAAAATTATTATATTGGACGAGATATTCACGGTGTCGTTAGAAACACTAAAAACATTTCTTGAATGGTTATTGACAAAGAATACTGCTGTGATTATGTGTGGCGATCATGGTCAACCACCACCCTTTGTTGGACAGTCTCCACATGAATGGCTGAAAACATTTGTAGATTATTACGAAGAAATAAATGATGATCATAGAGCTATTGATGAACCGCTAAAAGAACTTAAAAGATTAATCAGATTACAGCCAGATCAAATACAATGCGAGATTCTGCGTAAAGTAATTGCAGAAACTTCTATGAATGATTTTTGGATTTTATGGAGACCTGCTGATTTGATAGTCGCGAGTAGAAAGATAGTTCGTGATGAACTACAAAAGAAATTATTTACGTTACATAAAGAAAAGTTTCCGGATCTACATGTACCTTTATGTTATCGCCCATCAGATACTCGACGACAAAATATTGAAGTTGAAATACCAGGTGACTTGGTTCCACCAAGGGTACAGAATCTTGTTTTGAATGATATCGTGTTGGTTGCTGTTCATGTTGTTGAGAGCGCGTTGAACATGGATAAATCGCCATGGACATTAGGATACGCTATAACAATTCACTCGTCGCAGGGATTAACTATAACTGATACTAGAATCTGGATTGTAGATGATCGTATTGAACGGTCGAATTTAGTCTATCTCGCCGTATCTCGAGTCAGGAGAATATCGCAACTGCGTAGGGTTATTGTAGATTACGTAATAACTGAAGAAATCACTAACAATGTCGATATCAATAAAAAATTAGTCAGCTATAAACAGTGTGACAAAAAAAAATAAACGTGATTTTGATCTTGATGCTGAATTTATGATAACATTAAGACAACAACAGAATAATCATTGCGCAAGTTGCAACTGTAATATGTCATGGCAGTGTTTTAATCCAAGACAATTTACCGTAGACAGAATTAATAGTGATCTCGGTCATACACGTGATAATGTGATGCTGACCTGTCTTGAGTGTAATCGACGTCGAGGCTCTGGACGTTTACAAAATTGAACTTGGTGGTAATTGCGTATCCTCAGGAATTACTTGTAATTGTTCACGTACAAATCCACGTTGAGGAGCTGTAGAATCTAGTCTGTATATTGGAGGTCTACCAGTGGATCTTACCACGCTAGAAATTTTATGTGTAGTCACGCTCCAGATAGGATCGGTTGCTCTTTTTTTACCACCTTCAAGTTCGCCAGGTTCATATAAATATCTTACAGTTACATTACCTAATACTGGTTGAGAGAAAGATTCACGTCGTATTGGTATATATTTTTTTTTGATCGCATTAGAAGGTTTCATGGAAGTTGCACGAGTAATTTCATTATTCAACGCAGCTATCACACTCGGTAATCTTGCAACCC
The DNA here is from genome assembly GCA_016617855.1 of Megalonaias nervosa. NCBI lineage: Eukaryota > Metazoa > Mollusca > Bivalvia > Unionida > Unionidae > Megalonaias > Megalonaias nervosa. Next base: position 12,081 of record JAECUM010031581.1, on the reverse strand, counting down.
ATGCACGAGATCTATCCTTGAGGTTAGTAGATATTTCCTTTGCATATTGGTATCCAAATAACCGCTCAGCAAGTGTTCTATTAAATCGTTCAACGATTGCCTGATCACGATGAATTTCAGTATGTCCTCGTCTGATTTTAACGTTATGCTTGTTCATCAACGATGATACTACTCCAAGAAATTCTTTACCAGGATCAACTTGTAATAACCGTGGCCATCGTAGACCACCACGTTGATAAATGCGCTCAAACTTAGATGCAACTTCAGATGCTGTCTTTGTTGATAATGGCTGCGCTTCTTTATATCTACTCGCAACATCAACGACAGTTAACGCATATCTATACGTGTATTGACGTCTACGTGTTTTAATGGTATCGTGTGGTAAAAACAAAATATCTGCTTGATGAACTTCATTAGGAACGCTAACATCAAAATGCGCGTACTGAATTCTTTTAGGTGGACTTAGGAAGATTTGCCATATTGCCTGTCGTGCTAACCATGATGCAGCAACATCAAGTGAAACTTTTGCTGCTTCGGTGAGTGTACTAATCGCTGCTTTACCTCTCCAGAATCCTCTCGGGGAATAATAAACAGATTCCATTATGATAGTTATATAATTAATTACCAGCCCCTAGTACTAGTTTACCTTTCATAGCAGTTTTTACTAGAAAGCTAGCGAGAGATTCTCTGAGAGATTTTTTAGGTATAGAATTTAACGCGTGAATCAATTTCACATCTGCGAGATGTCGTTGTTGCAAATCTTTACTTTTATAAGCAACATCATGAATGTGACACGCTTGATCAATCTTATTTACTGGATACTCTCCTGGTTTTGGTTGATCTTGGTTATCGAGTCTGATATCGAGACGAGTTCCTGGACCACAATAATTATATCCGGGTAAATGTTTCTCACCGGGGTATTTAGCCCATGGAGTTCCTGGTAATTTTCCTAACGAAGCAGCAATATCACCCCCACCTGTCTTTATTCCTGACTTAGTCATGGAGACAAATTTATATTTCCTGGTGCCACATTTCACACACTTACCTGTAAGTGCTCGTCTTTTATTTTTTGTTGTTATTGTCGTTAATTCAGTAGTAGGTGTAGATACTCTACATCGAACACAATATAGACTCATATTATTAATTATATGGATATAATTGACTTTTCAGCGACACGAAAACAAGAACCAGTAAAACATCACCCGGCGCTACCAAATTCTATCAGAATGATTATAATAGGCCCATCTGGAAGTGGAAAGACGCAATTATTGCTCAATCTAATAATGAGATGGCTCAAGTGGGATAAATTATATTTGATAGCGCCATCTGTAGATGATCAGCGATGTTACGAAGTACTTAAAGATTTTAATGAAAACGCAAAATTGTTGCATGAAGACAGTGAAGTCATAGACTTTATTACTGATATTGATGAAGCACCATCCGTAGATGATCTGGATGGATTCATTAATAACCTCGTGGTATACGATGATGTCATGCTGGACAAACAATCCAATCCAGCTCGGATATTTTCACGAGGCCGTCACAAAAACACAGACGTGATTTATGTTACACAGCGTTATACACAAATTCCAAAAGTGATCAGGGATAACTGTAACATTTTAGTTGTGTTCAACGGAGCTGATAATCATACGCTGCAAAATATTTATTATACTTGGTGTTCTGGGGACATGGACATGAACAAATTTAAAAATTTCTTTTCAAAAGCACAAGCTGCTCCCTTTGGTTTTGTAACAATAAATTTACATGATCCGAGGTCAAGATATCGTAACGGACTTGATACCATTTTTGGATAAAAACCATAGCAGCAGAGAGGGTGGACGACATACGCGTAGTGACCAGATTGTGAAAAAATTAGAAAAAATCTGGTCAGTTAGAGAAGTTTTTACTATTAAGGCAAAAACTTTTTTTTTCAGCCTTCGTAGGAACCCTTAAATTTCAAAAATAAGGTCTCTACAAAGTTGTAGGGTCCACCCTCTCTGCTGCTTATGGTATGTATGGGGCTTTTAACAGCGAAATTGACCATGTGGGTATTTATGGAAAATGAAAATGTGGCACGGTATAGGTATCAGTGGAAGTTGAACATAGACATCAAATTTTGGGAAGGTTTCGTTTATCTGTGGGAATGAAACATGGAGTGAAGGGAATATGTAATGCTCACTAACACATGTGATTAATGACGAGCACACATACCCTACCAACAAATGGGAGTCGCAGCGGTTGAATTAGTAATCCAAGGGTCGCGGTTTTGATATCCGCCCAGGACAGCCTGGGTAGGCTGTCTCATTGTGTCCATTGAGATCCAATTTCCGTCGCTTGGTATAGCAAATAATGTGATACAGTTGCTGTTAAAACAAAACAAAACAACAAACAAACAAGACAAACCTACATACAAATCGTAGGAAAGTGATGGGATATTCACTAACTTAATGAGAATCCAATACATAACCTTACTGAACGACTCACATTGTTAATGACCAGTACTCATACCTACAAATAAAATGAGTGTGGAAAGGAGAGATAGTCATGAATACACCTTGACAATCTAACAACAACCCTTGCAAACAATACAGAAGAGACAAGGGAGAGTAACGGGTTAGTCACTACCACATTTACTGATAATTCAACACCCACTCTTACAATCAAAACAAAGGAGAGAAAGGGGAGTGGTGGGATGGACACTAACACACGTATGACTATCCGAATCACAACAACCATGCCATCATATATACAGCAAGGGAAGTGGTGGGTCATATACCTATGGTTGCTATTAAACACATCATATATCTACCGTCACACAGACCCAGTGACAGAAGATGGGGATTGTAATTTTTGTTGGAAAACAAAAATAGACAAACAAATACGTACATGAACATACAAGGAGCAGATAAAAGTGTTAGGGAATACTGAATAGAATTTTGGGTCTAGAAACACGGATTACGCTGAAATGAGCCGCCGAGGATTAAAAAAGCCCAAGATTGCTGACAAATTCAATACCGCTTGATTATTCTTCTTCGCAAACTTCTCATCAGCGGTCCGTACAAGGAAAACCTTTTTGATGCAGCCGGCAGTTCGATATGGAGACTTCTCATTCCTACATAAACATTTTGCTAGATAGAACAAAACCTTCTCTCAGGGATAGAAACAACGCTCGTGTCTCTGGTTTTTTAAAGCTAAGTACCCGAAATCTGATGGTGTGCGATGCGTATTTCCTGAATTCAATAATTTTGTGATTGAACATTCTGAATGCAGTGATTGTTTATTCATATTGTCAAAGATTGTTGATATACAACAATTTCGGTAAATTATTTGTGCAAATGTGTCCTACACACGGAATACACGCTTTCAATGGCAGGTTGCATTAAGATATTGATGGTCATATCACCTGCATCAATAACGCACGCGCGAGCATTGTAGACAACGTGGTTGCTTGCTCAGGACTTTACCAGTTCATAAGTATATACAAAAAAGTGAACAGGTTTTACGTGTCTTGCATCAACAGATATCAGTGGAAATCTTTTATCCATTTTAAATTCCATGGACTCTATCTTGCGTTCATGTCTTAAGTCAATTGAAAGCTTAAAAGAACACTTTGTATGCTGGGAACTTGAAATGGTTGTGTTTAGAGTCCACCATTATTTTCTTTGTTTATTAACGAGTTTATTCGGTTACTGAGAGAAAATTGTGGCAGAGATGATTTAACTTTAGAAAATCTCTTTGATCTTTTTGCACTCTTATTTGCTGATTGTGTAGCTAATTGTGACGATACAATGACAACATAACAACAGCAAAAATACATAATTCTTTTGCAATACCATTGGAATGGTAGTTAACTTGAATAAGATCAAAATAAGTTTGTTTCTCAATAGAGATTCTTTAAGGAATTATGAAAAATGATTTTTAAATGGCTCACAAATACAATTCATTTTACAAAAATATATGGGTATTGTGTTTACACTCAAATTATACTGGACGAAAGCTAAATAAACATTAGTAGGTCAGAACATCAAATCTGTTATGGCAATCTTTTTTTACTAAAGGAAGTTTTGGGTACTTTGGTTCTGTAGATGCCTTTAAAATAATTGATAGGTAAAACCAATATTACGTTATGAACCTGAAAGTTTGGGACACGAGAATTCAGAATATATTGAAAGTGTTCCACGTCGTTTCTGCAAAGAATATCTGTGTATCTCAGGTAATGTGAATAATTATATTGCCCATGGAGAATAAGGCAGACTACCGTTGTGTGTTACATATTACTGAAGGTGTGTTAAATATTCGTGCAAATTGTTACAAATCGATTGGAACTTATGCCCAGCAGAATGCAACAAAATGATTAAATCATTAGACGATAGCGGACGTGTTGCATGGGGATCACATGTGAGACATTTATTATTTAGCTGTGGTTCTGGCTTGGTAAAGATATCGCACAATTTTGGAAATGTTGGTGTATTTGTAAAGTGTGTAGAATTGCACTAGTCAAAACTGGCATGATAAAATCATGCATTAGTCAAAATATCGGTATTGTCAAAATTATGAAACGTTACTAAATGTTGAGAAGTATCTTTCCATCCGTTTACTTATTTATGCCCGTAAAGCTCTTTCGAGATTCAGATGTTCTAGTCATAAACATTTTATAGAAACATGATGATGTTACTACTTCAGGGAATGATAACAAATCAAGACTCCTTATCATGACTTCCGTTTCGTGCATTCTCGCGAAGCAAAATGAAATGAACTTTTAAAAACTTCCTTCCCTTTACAACGTTTATTTGTTTCTTCTACCTCGTTAGTGTCTGAATTTGAATGTCTTTTAAAGAATGTGTTTCTCTGTTCTTTCTTGTTCTGTAATATCCCCATTCTCCTGTTTTATCTCTTTATTCACCTTTCATCTCTGGATCAAGATTTTCCATTCTTAGGATAACGTGTTACATTTTTTTCACGTCAGGGAGATTCTAGGGCCCATTGCCCTTTCTCTTGGCAGACATAACAGGTATCTTAACTTTTATTTAAGTCAATGGTTCCGAACTGTTTTTGGTTGCGATCCTAAACGTATTTTTTGCTAGCCTCACGACCCCGTTTCCACATTTTGATAAATTTTGCCACCCTCAAAAAAATCGTGGCGACCAGCCGCGATCCTCTAGAACGTCCTCGCGACCTTGATTTTGGTCGCGACCTGGGGGTTGGGAACCACTCATCCAGGGAGTAGTTTCGTGTCTCCGCATCGGTCTTGTTCGATGTCGTGTAAATGCAGATCTCTTTTTGTAAATCTGCTCTGGCTGTGAAATTTATGCTTTAGGGTTGTGGTTGTGGAATTTCTTTTTCAGTCTCATCGTCATCAGGAGTATCTCGTTCCTGGTTTATCAAACAATATCTGGGTCGATGTCTGACATTGTAGGACTAATCTTGACTGAGCCTTAGAAACTTGAATGAGTCGATGGAATACATAAATTTAATAGAGAATGAGTTACATTATTATTCCTATTTTTTGTTCAGTGAGGATTAAAATTCTGGTGAAATTTATAGTCACCTATCGAAATCACTTACATCAGTTTACTGAATCTATATTAGCAAAAGCATAAAACATCATTTTTTCTTACAGGTGATAGACTATTATTTTGCAGGTTAATCATACCATTTCTCTTCAGCGGTATATACCATGTTTCTAACTCTAATTTATCGATTGGAACTATTCAGTGCTTTGTACTTCTGGATGCTGATCCCCGTTATAGCTATAACATCGTTGTAAAAGATTGCTTTTTGGCACCAATGACGTCGCACGCGTTAGGACTGCCTGAATTAAGCGTATGCAAAATGCTGTGTAAATAACGTTTTATCTGCTCCATCGTTGAATGACTGTAATCATAACATGGAAACATTACATATGTACACATCTAGAGCTCATAAAATAGGTTGTACATGCACTAAACTTGACTTTTAATGAAAACATTATAGTTCTATAAATAAAAGCTTACAGACATACAGAGATACATTCATATAACCTTATTCTAGTGCTCATTTTAACTTAATTGCATGAAAGAGTTTAATAATTTTGTGTGCCATGGCTTACAAAATATAGATAGTATTCATTACGATGAAAATGTAATGAATGTGTTCAATATAACTACAATATTGTACAGAAAAATAACTCAGTGTTGTTTGTTACTTCACGAGATGTTAATTCATAATTTAATATAATAAAATATGACAACAGCTTTCGTAAGCAAGATAACACATTAAGCATATAATAAGTAGACAATGTTATAGAAGTCATCATTTGAAAATAAAATTTGTATTATTTCATTATTTCACTAGCCATGGCAAGCAATTGATTGAAGGTTTTTAACGAGTTCCATGAACCATATTAAAAAAAACCCTCACAAATGTAAGATTATATTAATCACGTGACGTAAAATACTCACCTTGTTCTTTAAAACATCATTATCGTGACCTAATTATAAAGTGTAGGAAAATGCTTCTGACATTGACCGCTCCGGTGGCCTAAGTGGTTAGAGCGTCTGCCTCAGATGCGGGAGGTCGTGGGTTCGATCCCCAGCCGAGTCATACCAAAGACTTATAAAAATGGTACCAACAGCTGCCTCGCTTGGCGCTCAGCATTAAGAGGTCAGTGTTAAGTCTGGTCGGCCTGGTGTCAGGATAATGTGACTGGGAGGGACATGACGCTACATGTGTGCGTCATTATGTCCTAGTGCTAGACATCACTATAAACTGCCACAATGCAGACATCGTAGCGATATGACTGAAAATTTCTTAAGGTTACGTTAAAAATCCAAATCACACACACACACACACACACACACATACACACACACACACGTGCGCTTCTGACATTGCGTCTTTTGCCTTATGTGACGCAAATATGTAATTTCTAGGTCCTTCAGCTGGTATTATTAAATTACGCAGTCTAGAAAATAATATATCTTTATCAACCAGCAATACTCAGGTGATAGGGTTTTAACGTTATTTAATAATACTGGGGTTCTCAAAGAGAAGTGGTTTGATTATTTTTTGGGAGAATTACTCTTTGAAAAATTCTTTTCCAAAAATCAACATTGACATGCTTTGGTGGATTTGATTAATTTACTCATTCATTCGTTCAAAAGAACTGTAGGATCCCTACATGTTGAAACTAATAGCATTATCTCACAAATATGACATGATGAAAAGTTGGACTATCAAATAGCAAACAAAACCCCACCCAAACCACTACCAAACTCCATAGCTCAAAGGTTTCAACACCTGCATGAATACATTAATTTAAACTGTATGTATAGCTATATTGTTTATAACTCCTGGTACATGAGTTAATCTAATTTTTGTAATTTTTATTCATGGTTATAGGTTATACAGAATATCTTTAGTTAGATTTTGCCTACGTGACCTGGGTCATTTAAGAGCGAAAAATTACATAGGATCTATGCTTACCTATATGTTGACCATTCGTAATAATAATCTTAATAATAAGATTTAATGACGTCTTTAGTTTAATTTCTCATTGGCTGATGGGGTTTGGACAGTTCTAGAAGAATTAACTAGCTTCCTATTGGTTTGGCTAGGTCGCATGAATAGGCAAATTCGCATTTTATTGACTAGTATGATCTCTCACGTGGGGGTATCTTGTGAAATAAAGTCGAAACAGAAGGTGTATATGAGGTGAGAACTGAACAGTCAGATTCCTTCGTATTTTGGAGTCATCCTCATTTCTTGTGTTCCTGCTGTAAGTCTGCAGACGTGTATTACCTTGTACGTAGATATTATTGAGGGGAAAAACATTGTTTAGGCTGTTCAGTGGAAATAGAAAGTGCTCATTATTTGGACTATAATATTATTCTGGAACCGTCGGTAATAATTCAAACGTCACGATTCTTGGTGGACCAGTACATTTCCTGTTTTAAAATTTCTACGGGACTTTTCATTCATTAGGACTTTCATAGAAGTTCCTCTCGAATTTATGTTTATAACTTTTATAATTAATTATTTGTTAAGTTATACAAAACTTGTTGGTTTTGCTTCTTTCTGGTACTTTGTAACAGACATTGAGGGCTCGTCCGGGATACGTATTTTAGGCATATTTCAGAGAAAATTAAATTGTTTTCATATTTAATTCATTTTATTTCGGACTTTTGCTAGTCCCTGGTCTTTAGATTTTAGAGATTGAAACGAACAAGCTTTCACAATGTCATTAAAAGTGGAAAACTTTATTTTAAACCCTACCTGGGAACAGTTACAGTCCTAGAAAAGGATGAATTCCTTCAAATTGCCAGGCAATATGATCTTTCAGAGAAAAGGCCATTTTTGTTAAACAAGAAATAAATAATATTTTGGTTCAAAATTTGGTAGAAAATAATATTTTGGATAAAAGGAGCTTTGAGTTTTATTAGTAAGTCTTAGAGCTGCCGGTATACCGGCTTACCTCGGTATTTTTTTCAGGTGTACGTACCACGGTACCTTTTCACTGTACCGGTACATCGGTAGTTTCCGTTAGTAAGGAATGTAGGGAAATTCCCTATGAATCTTTATTGGTATTACAAAATAGTTTAAAATATTTATCTTTTCTTTCTTTGACAAAACCATTTCTTCAGTCAGAAATTAATGGTAAACAAGTATAATTATATTTAAGATCCATTAATCACGTCTGTGACAATTGTCACGCATGCCAACGCTGTGGCGAAATGAATTGCTGTGAAACATATTCGGGCAAAATCCAACTTTCAGAATAATTTCGGATTAAGAAAAAAAAAAAAAAAACAATTAAAATTAGAACGCGTGTCATGTTTTAATTATTTACTAGTATATATGTATTCCTTTTTAAGACTAAGAATCATCCTACGATTTTCAGGAGTGAACCTGTTTTTTTAACTATACGTAATTCTCAATTCTCAAGTCCACTAAATATTTCTTGTTTGTTGAGTAAGTGTGTTTAATGTTTACTGGCCCTGCTCGGGTGTTGGCATCCCACTCAAAGTATCCCTGCCTATTGTATCAATGATGGAGCTAGAAAAGTGTAGCCTTCAGTTCCAAGACTTCATATTTTTTCAATAGGCTCTTTAATGTCTTTAGCCAAATCAGCTATCGTGTAAGCTTAATCATCTCACTTTAGCTACAGCTTTAAGATTGCAGCTTACACAACAATTAACAGACACATACAAATTAATCTACTGTAAGGTACTGGTCATTTAGTTATCGGGGCGGGGGTTGGAAGCTGCGATTTTCGTTTGACCTGAAAATTGTATTTTCTTTTATTTCAAGAAATTAATGGTTTTTCATAATCACATCATTCATAAAATATTGTGCTATAAATCAGAGCAAGATATTTTTTAAGTTATTTGAAATACGGAAATTAAACAAAAAATTGTCAGGCCCATGCCCCCGGAACATTTGAATTGTTGGTCTGTAATGTAATTGCCGTATACCGAGGTACGTATCGCACTACGCTGGAAAACACAACTGTTCGCTCTACCCAGTTCCAATAAGTCATCTTCTGGCTCTAACTTGCAATTTATGGAAATGAAATTAAAATACAAAAATGAAAGAAAGTTAAGAAACCTTAAGCTTGAAAAAAAAAATTGGAAATGAAAATGCAAATGCAGGGAAAGGAGAGACAGAGACAAATTCAGAAAGAAGAAAGATAGATGCAGATCAGATTCCAAAACGAAAAGATGCAAATGAAATTAACAAAAATATAAAAAGAAGAGAGATGCAAATAAAATTTCAGATAAAAAAAGAAGAAAGAGAGATGGAGATGTAATTAAACTTAAAAGAATTCGAACTGGCACGTATAAAGTACCCCACTCATGAAACTTCAGTTTCTGAGGTTAAATAATATATCAGATTAGTACACCGTTTTAAAGAAAAAGATGTAAATCAATATTTTTGACATTTTGAAAAAATAATCGAGAATTTCAAATGGCCAAGAGAGCACTGAACTTTGCTATCACAGAGTGTACATATTGGCAAAGCTCGTGAAGTTAAACTTCACTGTCAGTAGAAGCAGGAGCCGATTATGGTTTGGTCAAGGAATGTATCTTGAAGGATTATGATTTGGTACCTGAGAGATATCGACAGAGGTTTAGGAATTGCAAGAAAAAAATAAAAAAAAATAAAAATAAAAATTAAAGAAAAAATAGCCAAACAAATGTCGAGTTTGCTACGGGAATAGTACAACTAGTGGATTGGTGGTGTACATCTAAAACGTTTGATAAGGATCATGACAAACATAGGCAACTCAGCTTAATCGAAGAGTTCAAGAACTGATTGCATAGTGACGTCAAGATATATCTTGATGAACACCAGGTAGGCAGTTTGGATAGCGCTGCTCGTACAGCTGATGACTATTTCTTGACTCACAAAGTTTCACTTGTCAATATGTTTTCCTCCTAGCAGATGGTTAGTAAGAAACCAATTCAGTCTCAAGCACAAACTTACAAATTTCAATCTGGCACAACTTATAAGAATCTAACGTCTGATAAGACTGATCAGAAATCCTTATCTCTTCCTACGCGCACTATTCCAAGAAAATGGGACACGTTATTTCTGATTGCATTAAGTTAAAAAACAAGCAACATAATACAGAAAAAGCAGAGCATGAAATAATACATGTGTAGAGTCAAACAAACCCCAATCTGATTCTATGTGGAAAGGTTCTATATCACTTATTGGCGATTCTGCCAACCCTATCCCTATTAAAATATTAAGAGACACAAGAGCTTCTCAGAGTCTTTTATTATCAGGTGCTTTGCCTTTGTCTGAGAAGTCTTCTTCTTCTAAAAGTATTCTTGTTCAGGAAGTAGAGTGCGGTTTTATTCAAGTTCCTCTCCATAATATTAATTTGTCATCAGATTTAGCTTCTGGACCAGTGACTGTTGGGATAGTGATTTCTTTACCCATTGAGGGTGCTCATTTATTGCTAGAAATTGACTTGGCTGGAGATAAGGTTGTGGTTAATCCGTTTATAACTGACAAGCCTTGGTTGGATCAAAAGGTTGAAAATGAAATCTCTGATTTATACCCTGCTTCTGCAGTTGCTAATGCTATGGCAAAAAGAGCCCTTGAGAATGAAATTGATCAGGACAGTATTCCTTTGGCTGTCACATGAATTGGCTAGGCTTTTGATGGGGTCACATTTGCTCCTGTTACTAATCCATTGAAAGGTATTGATCTTTGTGATCCGCTTGTAAATACTCATTCTATTATTTCTACTCAGGCGACAACGACAATAACCTGTCGTCGAACAGGAGAAAGATCCTGAGATATCCTATTTGTTTAAGAGGGTTATAAGCGAAGCTGATTCTGCAAAGGTACCAACTTGCTATTTTTGCAAAAATGTGGTCCGTATGAGAAAGTGGAGACCACCTGAGGAACCCGCTGATGACAAGTGGTTAATGAGCTGTCAAACTGTGGTATCTAAGTCATATAGACAGGACATTCTTAGTTTAGCCCATGAAACTCCCTTCGCTGGTTATTTAGGAGTCAATAAAACCTATCACAAGATATTACTTCATTTTTATTGGCGTTGGAAAGATTTCATTATACTTTAACGAATATAATAAGGACATATTGATTTGATACCAGAAAAGATTGGGACGAAGATACTCGCTTGTCATTGTTTGCTGTCAGTTCAAGAGTCCCTTGGATTTAGTCCTTTTGAACTTATTTTCGAACACACTATTCCTGGAACATTGAAGTTGCAAGGGAATCTTCTTCTAACAGAAGAATCAAAGATTAATTTACTTGATTATGTCTCTGATTTTAAATACAAACTATCAAAAGCTTGTGAAATTTTAAGAAATAAGCTTCGGGCTACCCAATCACAAACGAGATTAAGGTATGAAAAACTATAAATTAAATACTTTTCAACCTGGTAATAAAGTTCTGGTTCTCTTGTCCATACCTCAAAATCATCATCAGGCTAGGTGTTATGGTCCCTATACAGTTAAAAAGAAAGTAAGTGACTTAAATGATATCATCGACACTCCTGGGAGGCGGAAACAGAAACAACTCTGCCATATCAATATGTTAAAGGAGTATGTTGATCGAGATAGC